>JAXQQM020086464.1:0-288903 GCA_034641835.2 Pinus albicaulis
CCTCTCTACATCTTGCTGCTATGCTGCTCTCTTTGCCTGTCTCTGTCTTTGCTGCCTCCTTTGCCATCAATGACAATATTTCCAAGACTACCTCGATCTGATGGTGTTCCTTGCTTGAATCCATTGATCCTTTGCGCTCTATAGTTAGATCCTCGTTGTCACCAAAATTTGGTTACCTACACAAGATATTAAATATCAAACATGAAAGAATAGCATATATCTTGCATAAATGATATATATAGTTCATCAAGGAGAACTAGAAATCCAATCATACATTAAAGACAAGAATGGAAAGAAAGAATAAATTTTGTTATATTAATATAAAGATTGGCAGTTACAACCTGTGCCTTGATGTCGCATCTCTCCTTCAATGGGTCAAGATCTAGGCATGTCTCCAAAGCGCTTGTTTCAAATTGATACGAAGGGGCCAAGGGTCTCAACTCTCGTTCAACACTTATAACAACTAATATATCTATGATTTTCTTCTATCTCTATTCTAAATAGCAGAGGTTTGGAAGGATGTCCATTTTATAACAAGGGAACAAGGAACATGGATCCACTTATGGTGGGGAAATGGATTATCCCTTTGGGTGGTTCCACTGTTGTAGGAACAAGAATCCCAAAGGGAGAAGCTATGCTCTATCCTCAAGAATAAACAACCAACTCTCTACCATGAAGCTTATAGATCTCAGAGCATCACTTCCATTTTTAAAAAACCTTCCAAAAGAGGATCAGTGTAGGTATGATTCTAATTGAAGCACCGATCGACGCTCCCCAAAATGAAAAAAGAGCAATCGGCATGAGCGAGACATGTAGAGGGCGCGCTGCTCCAAGTAACCATGTTTTTGAGGAGCTTCTTCAGGAATGGTCAATAGAGAGTTTGTTCAACATGTGGTAAGGGACATAATGAGACATTTCCATGATGGAAAATAGAAACAAGGCTCACTTTTAGGGGTCTCCAGGATCAGGAGTGAGGAGTACAGGGACAGGGACAAATTTCTCTATAACACATAGGTCACGAGTTCGATACACACCTGGCTCGCATTGGGAGGGGAGGTTTTTGGACATTGGACAAACCAACATGTGTTTCGCGACATGGAATAACTGCCTCAAGTGGATCCCTGTCTCTAGAGATGTGATCGTTGACTAACACCTGTGGGTTTTGGTCTAATGGACATTGTGATTCCCAACAATTAGGCCCTAGGGTCATCCTAAATATTTCTTTCTTGGTTTCATTAGACCTACAATAACCTTTGTACTTGTTGTTGAAGGACTCTTGCATCTAGGACCAAGTAGTGATTTTTTCCATAGGTATACCCATGAACCAGTGAAAATTTGTATCCTTAAGGATAAAGGGGAACAATTTTAACTTCTGCTCATCCGAGGCATAGTCATAACTCCTACAGACAACAAATAAATCAAACATGAAAGGGACAGGGTCCTCAAAAGTTAGGCCATGTGAGTGTGGATGGGCTGGAGGGTCGATGTTTTTCATCTTAGTCTCTCCATTGGTCTTTGTGATGGGAAATACATCTTGGTTCATGTTCTAATCCATATCTTGTACAGGTGAAGAAGTTTCCTCTTCTTCCACAATATGTTCTTAAAATTTTTCAGGGTTCTCACCTATAGATTATTCTAACTTACAGTCATTGAATAAGAGTGATGGTTCATTGTGTGGGATGTAAGGGGTTTTGGTAGAAATTTTCCTTACTTGTCCCTACTCCTACGAGGCATGAAAGATTTTTTTTTTTTTGTGGAAGTAAGTGAGGGAGAGGTGAAAAACACCTCCAACCAAACACGGGACCCTTGGGATGTTTTTTTTGTACTTGGAGGGCTTTTCATGGTGGTGGTGAAGGTGGTTTCAAAAAACAAGGTTTTGGTGGCAGAATTGGAGGTTGGAGAGAAGAAGAATTCCTATGATCAAAAGGTTACTTCCCATGTAGCTAAATAAAACCCTAAAATCAATACACACATTCATGCATGGATTATTAACAAACTAACATGGTTAAACGTGGATAAGGTGAGTTGAATAGAAAGCCCTACTTAACCTATGCTAGAATATGATCTAAGAACCAACACAATTTCTAACTTACATTAAGCATATTATGAACATGATAATCACATTATATAACTTTCCAAGAAATAATAAACAATTAGTTTTGATCTCTTGTTGGAGATCCTATCATCCTCAAGCTCCCATGAGAAAGGTGAGAAAGAGAGGCTACAAGCAGGGTTCCGATAGATTTTTGCTGCTACAAGAATGAAAAGAGACTAAGAAAAGTATTCAAACATAAAGGGAATATAAATACACAGGAGCGAAATAGCCAATAGATTGGGCCCTAGCAAAAAAATATCAACCCTATGAGACTAAATCAATGATGTAACAAACAACTTGTCATTATCATTGCATAAAGAGGTCTAGTACATCATATGACAATGTAAAATAACACTAAATCATAGCACAAGAGCTACCTCCCTAAATACGAAGTTAGAATCCTAATGATATCTTTCATATTATTATTTACACAAATGGGTAGCTACCAACAACTCCCTAAAAAGTAGGAATAAGTTCTCCTTGTTCTTGAGAAGAGTGGAGCTTGGTTTCCTTTCCTGTCTAGATGTTGGGAGAGACCCCGGTGTGATCTTGGTTGATTTAGAGAGTTAAGGGGGTGGAAAAACCTCCTATAATCTCTCCTTGTTGTCTACTATGAGCCATTAGGTGGAAAATATGAGATGTAAAGGCATGATAGATTCATGGATTCAATGTGAGATCCTAACCAAGAGAATGGTAATATTATAGGTTAAAATAGATAGTTTGAAGTTGAAAACCAAAATTTTTAGCATTATTATGGGAAATATGGAAAGGGAAGAGGGAGTTGACTAAAATGAGGTTTGTAATGGATTTACATAGGATAGTATGGAGAAACACACAATTTATGAGCAACATGATGAGAGAAAAATTGTCGCTACTGATGGATAGGATGTTATCTTTCCAATCCCTAGCCTAGAACATGAACCTAGGTTGCCTTGAACATGGAGGAAATGTAGTGATTTTTCAATTTGATTTTTTTATATGCTATGAAAATATGTATGGTTTGAAGGATTCTTTTTCCTAATGTATGGAGAAAACTAGTTTAGAATAACTACATGTAGTCCTGGAGTTAAATGTAAATTTTTCATGGAGATTTTCGACATTAGAAAATGAATTTTTGGCATATAATGTACAAGGTTATAACACTCAAACATAATGTGCTAATGCAATATATAACTGTGATGGGAGGATTCTTTCATTAATATATGTGGGTTAGTGAACCACATAGAAAACAATTATGAATAACTCACTCAATCTATTATTATTATTATCGTTGTTGTTGTTGATGAATATGTTTTCAAATCAAATAAAATTTTCTAGTACAAATATTGTCTGATCTCTTGTTGATTAGTGAAATAGAGAGAAAAAATTTATTAATAGTGTACTAACTCAATATTTTATTATTATTATTATTATTTTCAAATTGAATCAAATTTTCTAACATTGTTGCAATAAAATTAAGGCAATATATATGGTGACTACCATAGGAATGTTTGTACTTTATAATTAAGTGACGAAAGTGTAATTCAAGTGATTTTTAAGTAACTTTGTGAGTATTAACTTGAGAATCCTTATGTAAGGAACCAATATTGTTAAAAACAACAAATTTTATTCCTAAAAGATGACATTTCACCAATTTCTATAGACTTGAAGTTTAAAAGAAATAATGGTGGGTAATAAATGTTTTATACTAACCAATCAAATAAGAATGTGTGGAAATTATAAAAACATGTGTATATCAACAGATTCAATCCGATCAAGCAATATACTAAAGCTAGATATTGAATCCTTCTACAAATCAATTGCGGAAAATAAACATGATCGCCAATCACAACAAGTAAAGAAAGAATCAAATCAAATCATAACACATATAATTTCCCGGGGAAAGCTTGCTGCACAAAACCCCTCTATCTTCTATTGTATATTCCACAAGGAATCATGAGACAACTACTATGCACTCGTCTCGCAAGTGTCTCCTGCAATCTGCCTATCGTCTGACACTGATCCAAACAAAATCAAGTGAACACTTAGCCAATTCTTCATCCTTCCTCAACCACGTTGAGTATCATGGTCATCCTCTGGTGTTTTAACTGCATCTGGGCAACCTGCTAATATCACAAATAATATTTAACTTCCCTTAACCTTTGTCTCAATTGGGTCTCCAATGGAATTGACATGCATGCAACTATTAATAGTAAATCATCAGTGGCATGGAAGATCAATGATTGTGAATTAAATAATGTTTAATTGAGTTGATCTCTCACTAGTGCAACAAACATTTAAAACTAGTTCAAAAAAATTTAACTCACCCAACTGAGTTATAACTCATTACTCAGGCATTAAAATCATGCACTTAACTGAAACTTGAAATCTAAAATACATATAATCACTCTGCATGCCTCACCAACTACCCTCAACTCGAATTCCATGAGCTAACTGATTTTATCACACTCAGTTAACTATTACAAGTGATTATAAGATAATATTACATTTTATTGTCTAATATAATGAAGGGATAATCAAATTTGACACATTTCAATTTAATAAATAAATTTAATTTCACACTAATGTATCGCTAGGACCCATCCCTACACGACCTGTGGTGCCCCACTAGTGTAGGTGCTACCATGTTGTTTCTAGATGCCAATTTCATTATTTCTTGTTGTAAACTTCAACATTCCCTCTCAACAAGAAAGGAATTTCCTTGCATGCGACATGCAACTCTTGGATGGAACACTTCTCTAGTGTTTCTTGCACATACAAAAATTGCATGCAACATTTCTCTAGTGTTTCTCACACATGAAACTCTTGCATTCAACACTTTGCAAAACTGAATAGAACAACTAAATCAGTATAATTCATTTGTCATCAGAGTCTTATAACTACTACGAGCTACTGCACATGTCTATTGGATTCTCTGCGATGATGACATCTGCATCCATGCACTTTGAACTACTGCCAACTCAGATTTTCACTCTAGTATCCCACACTTGTCAGTCTGATTTCTCTCCTCCTGACATCGAACTGCATCAATCTAACTGATCCTGCTACTATTGTACTTTGGTCTCCTCGTATCTAGGTTTAATCCATGAGACGCACCATCTCTAGGACCCTACCCAAATTTCTTCTTGAGATTAATCTTGCACATCGCCACACCTCACACATGGAGGTATAGCTGCATGTACTCCCTCTTCCCATCTGGCTCGAAATTTCTCTGCTTGAGTGGTTTCTTCCACTCCATGATCCTCCGCAAGTGGCTGCTCCACATCTTTAGGTTCAATATTTGGAACCAAGAGTTCCTCATGTCCATGCAAATCAAGCTCCCTCTCAAGCAACAATTTCATGGCTTTCTCCCACTTCCCCATGGTACATCCCTTGCATGTGTCTATCTATGCAAGAGTAACCTTTGTAATATTCGTAGAAATCTACTTCATGACCTTCAAAGCTCCATGGTGTAACTGAACCTCATCCCAACTTACCACTTTTTCTACTTTACTCATAAATGCTGTGTAGCCATCTACATCAAGTTTATGGAGATTCTTCACGAATCCCAATCTTCTTGGATTATCATGTTTCTTTGTGTCGAAGGAAATATTTTCCTTCACTGAAAACAACATCATAGCCTCTATCCTCCAAAATTGCGACTGCAACTAAATTTTTCTTCAAGCTTGGTACATGCATTACATATTTTAACAAAAATGGCTTACCTCACTGTCTCTGGAAAGTAACTGTACGAATCGCAATAGTGATATACCTTTCATAGTCACCCATTTCGATATGCATTTGGAGGTCCTTCTCCTCCAAGCTACTGAACAA
Source organism: Pinus albicaulis (assembly GCA_034641835.2). Classification (NCBI taxonomy): domain Eukaryota; kingdom Viridiplantae; phylum Streptophyta; class Pinopsida; order Pinales; family Pinaceae; genus Pinus; species Pinus albicaulis. Next base: position 5,909 of record JAXQQM020086464.1, read on the forward strand.
TTCTTTGTTTCCCGTCATGTGGAAAGATGCACCGCTATCCAAGTACAACCCTGATCCCATCACACTTGACACGATGCATGCGATCAGCAAGAACTCGAACTCAAATTGAGAGGCCAAAGCCTCACCAACTACAAATCCTGAAGCCTTATTGTTCTTCTTCTTTGTGGACAATTATTGACATTATAACCATGCTCATGATAGTGAAAAAACTTCACTATGGACATGCCTTTCTCCTTGCCTTCTTCGTTGGTCTCAGATTCAGAATAGGATTTCTTTCCCTTCCCCTTCTTCACTTTACCAGCCAAGGTGTAATTTTCTTCATCATCTTCCTTAGGTGAAGATCCATCATTGATATTTCGGTTGAATTCTTCTTGCACCAAATCCAACCAAAATCATTCACAATCTGGTAGCTTCTCCCTGACATTGATAGAGATGTGATAAATATGCCAAATATAGGGAAGTCATAGAAGAGCTACGCTCACCAAGTCATTATCCGCGATAGTAATTCTGACATTGGACAAACTTTTTTAAATATACCAAAATAGTGTTGCCTTTCTCCATTTTGATTTTCCTAAGCTTGTCCTTTAGTGCCAATTTTCTATGATAATTGCTTCTCTAAAATAGATCTGTCAAAGCCTTCCACATCTCATAAGGAGTCTCTTTTCCATGGATTCTTGAGACAATGTGATCTCGTACTCCCTCTAGTAAGATCCTCCTTGCCCTTGCAACCTTATTTTGCCAAGCATCAATATTTGTGGCATCTGCTATAGCGGGTTTGGGAACACCATTATAAATGAATTATTTCGACCCATTGTCCTCCAGTACTGCCTCCATTCTTATCTTTCCACAAAAGATAATTAGAGCTGCCCTTGAGTGCATACTCCAATCTCAAGCCATTGAACGACATTGCGATCATGATTCGTCTCTCACACCAAGAACACTATTGTAAATCTGAATTCTACTCAATCACAAACTCAACTTCTCCTCCACTATAGTGATTTCCTATGCTCTGATACCATGTAGAAATTATACAAACATATGTATAAAAATGGATTTAATGTGATCAAGCAATATACTAAATATATATACTGAATCCTTCTACAAATCAATTGCGGAAAATAAACATTATCACCAATCACAAGTAAAAAAAGAATTAAATAAAACCACAACACAAATAATTTCCCAGGGAAATACTTCTACTCAAAATCCCTCTATATTCTATTGTATATTCCACAAGGAATCTTGAAATAATTACAATTCACTCTTCTCACAAGCGTCTCCTGCAATCTACTTATTGTCTCACACTGATCCAGACAAAATTGGGCCAACACTTAGCCAATTCTCAGCCTGACTTTCTCATGAAATTGGTGATGAATTCAATCCCTATTCTTTAGGAATTTCATCCTTCCTTAACCATGTTGAGTATCATGGGAATTCTCTGGTGTTTTAACTGCATCTAGGCAGCCTACTAATATCATAACTAATAGTTAACTTCCCTTTAACATTTGTCTCAAATTGGTCTCCATTGGAACTAACATGCATGAAAATATTAATAGTAAATCGTCAGTTGCATGGAACATCACTAATTGTGAATTAAATAATATTTAATTCACTTGATATCTCACTAGTGCAACAAACAATTACAACTAGGTCAAGTGACTTTAACTCACCTAACTGAGTTAACTAATTAGTCACGCATTAAAATCATGCACTTAACTGCAACTTGAACTCTAAAACACATAGAATCACTCTACATGCCTCACCAACTACCCTCAACTCGAATTCCATGAGCTAACTGAGTTTATCACACTCAGTTAACTATTACAAGTGATTATGAGATAAGATTACATTTTATTGTTCATTTTAATTAAGGGATAATTAAATTTGACACATTTAAATTTAATAAATAATTTCAATTTCATGCTAATGTATATCCAGGACCCATCACTACATGACCTGTGGTCCCACACTAGTGTAGGTGTTGTCATGTTGTTTCACGATGCCAATTTCACTATTTCTTGTTGCAAACTTCAACAAAATGTACAAGAATAAATAGCCATAGCATAATGATTTCCTACAAGGGAAGAAAAACAACACTTTTGAGCACACCCATTGTGTTATTAAGCTACTAAATTCTTACAACATATTACACAACCTTTAAACTCTTAACAACATTCTTTATAAAAACTCAAGCACTGTCTTTTCCTGACACTCAATAAATAGAAATTATGAAACAATAAAATATTTATGGTGTTCTAATTCTACATGATAGAATCTAAAAACATTTCTACAAGAATTTTATTCAGGTGGTGATGCTACTTAATATTCATTACATTCACTACTCAATAATTATTCCATGCTACAACTTAGTAATCATTGGTTTCTCTATTAGATAACTACAATTTGTATGAGACACAAATCTCAAAATTATACCACTTCTCTAGTACCTTGCAAGAGTATAATAGAGAATGAATGAAAATATGAGTGTATTGTTAGGGGCCATAAATCCCATATACTCACATCACTAACATCACTACTTGAATTTACATGTGTTCATTGATTTGGTCTAAGGAATCTAGAACATTCTACAAACTCAAAAATTTATCTAATATCACATTTTTATCCTCTACCATGTCCCTAATGAAATGGTATTCGATATATGCATGCTTTTCCTTTGCCTGAAAATTCAAGTTCTTAACAAAATAAATTCAATTTCTAAACATGATTTCACAAACCAAATCACCACCATAGAGGCATGACTATTTTACATTTAGTTTACACTTTCAATCTAAAAAGAAACCATAGCTTATTTCTTGTGCATCCAACTTATTACTCCACCAAACAATCATAACACATTACTCCACATAAATCCCAAACATGGAAGAATGGTATTTTGTATGTCCCCTCATAGTCAAAACCACTTATCATGGCAAACATACATAATAGGTCACTCATTTACAAATTCAACCTTGATATCTACTAGATGGATATCCCTATACATTTACCCTCCTCTTACTCCCAAAGAAAATTCAACACTTATTACATCTTGGGACTAATTATCTTTTTACATACTCTTTCTCCTTGAATTTTAGCACTCAATAAATAGAAATTACAAAACCACAAAGCATTTATGGTCATTTAATTATACATTATAGAAACTAAAAGTGTTTATTGGCCAATTTTTTCTACTTAATATTTTCTTTTGCCACATACTCCATACTAATATTCAACATTTGTTTCCTGCTAAAACATAACAATTGTAAGTTTCTCTACTACATAGCTATAACATGTATAACACACATATCACAACATTATACCACATTTCAGATATCTTGAAAGATTACAATGGATAATGGATTAAAGTAGTCCCTTATTATGTTAGTGTAGGCCCCTTGTTTGTTATTATTGTACCCCTATAACCCCCATATTGTTATTATTTTTCCCTTACATTATTATTGTTAGGTAGGCTAGGTTACATTGTGGCCCCATGGACTCCTATATATAGAAAGGAGTTTTTTTCATTTGTATCATCTCAGAAATTTTCATTTATGTAATGTATTGGAGGTTGCAACCTCGAAGTGGCTTATTTATAAGGCGTTGATATCTCTTTTCTTCTATTTTTGGAGTTGGTTTCATAACACTTGGTACTAGAGATTTGGATTCTAGGGTTTCGCTGCTCCAAGTAGGTCATCATGGAATTTTTGCTATAACATTTTTTCTATGAAGGTTCAGAAGCTGAAAGTTTTAGAGTGCGCAGCTGAAATCTTAAGGAAAAGTGTCGCAAAATTTCAGATCTTGGTTCGAAATATTTTCGGAGATATGGTCTATGGGTATTTTTTAAGCTCCCGAATTTCTTCTCAAAGAGGTGATCATGGGAAAATATTCCTAACTCTCTCTTTGAGCATCAGATTGGAATTATGTAAAAAGTGGCTACAAGTAAACAGACTGTAGTTTCCTTTCTATCAATTTTAGGGACGAAGGACGAAACAGTGACATGGGGAAAGTTGTACAAGTTCGCTCTACTGAACCAGTCCATAATTAGGTCACCGTAGGAGATTGGGCACAAATTTGTCTTCAAGAATCCAAATCAAGTCAGAACTGTGGCATTAGAAAGAAGATTCAGAGCGCTACCGCAGGACCAAATTTTAGATATTGAAGATGCAAAATCACAGAGATAATTCAATTTCAATATCGAGCTCCTCATAAGCAAGAAACAAATGTGTACTTGTTTTTTAAAATTGTATAAATTTTGTTTGAAAAAGCAGTTTGAAGTGATTCCGATGGAATATTGAAGAATTTTGATCAGTAATGGGTTCTATAATGCCTCCAAAAAATAATTCCATACCCATTAAGCCCTCTGAAAGCTATATTATGATGCATGAAGAGGAAGAATTGCAGTATGAGATATCAAAATTACGATACCAAGTGCAACAATTTTCGATCTTACAAAGTGCAACCAAAGATGACATAGATGGTTTAAAATCATAAATGGAGGATAAGTTGGAATTTTTTGAAGGATAAAATAAAGTCTATTATGGATGATAAAGTAGTGGAACATCACATCGAGCATCAACAACAAGTTCTCCAACTCTCAAAGGATAACCTAACTTTGGTGCAAAATCAAATGAAACAATCGGAATATCAACATCACATCAAAAGAAGTTCTGAAGCAGTCACAGAAAAAAGAACTCGACAAGTACAATCAATTTCAAATTATCTCAGCAAGTGGAAGAACTCTCCTGTAAAAGATTTCACATGGGAGGATGAGAATTTTATACAGAAGCATCAAGAAATAATCAAGCGTTGAGGACATCACTTGTTTGAAGGAGAGGGGCATGTTAGGTCCCTATATTAATAGTGTAGTCCCTTATTATGTTAGTGTATACCCCCTTATTGTTATTATTGTACACCTATACCCCCATATTGTTATTATTGTGCCCTTACATTATTATTGTTAGGTCGGCTAGGATTACATTGTGGCCCCATGGACTCGTATATATAGAAAGGAGGTTTTTTCATTTGTATCATCCAAGAATTTTTCATTTATGTAATGTATTAGAGGTTGCCCCCTCAAAGTGGCTTATTTCTAAGGCATTGATATCTCTTTTCTTCTATTTTTGGAACTGGTTTCATAGCATAATTTCTAGGGGCCATAAGGTCCATATACTCACATTACCATTTGAATTGACATGTTCTCATTTATTTGGTCAAGGCTTATCCAACATTCTACAAATTGTTAGCTTTATCTAATATCACATTTCTATCCTCTACAATGTTGCTAATGAAATGGTATTTCATATTTTTATGTTTTTTCTCCATATGAAAACTCAAGTTGTTAACAAAATAAATTCAATTTCTAAACATGATTTGACAAGCCAAATCACCCCCTTAGAAGCATGCATAGTTGTGATAGAGACTACAAAGAAACCATAACTTATTGCTTGCTCATCCAACTTATTTCTCAACCAAATAATCATAACACATATATTCTCATGGATGTGTACATGACATATATCCCAAATATCCAAGAATGGTATTTTTTAACCTAGATACAAAACTACTCCTCATAGAGAATATGGAATACCATGGAAAAAATACATAATAGTCCACTCATTGAATATTTCCACCATGACATCGCTAGATGCATACCAAAAGACACTAATCCTCCTCTTACTACCAAATAAAATTCAAGCCCTATCAAATGTGGGGACTATTCATCCTTTCACAAACTTTTCTCCCTCTAATTTTAGCACTCAATAAATATGAATTAAAAAACCATAACCATTTATGGTTTTCTAATTAGGCATGATAGTTGGTGCTATTTAATAGTAATTTTCAGAGAGATATTCCTTAATACCATTCAACATTTATTCCATCATACAAATTAATAATTATGAGTTTCTCTACTACATAGCTATAAGGTGTATAATGCACATATCACAATATCCTTCCACTTGTAACATACTTTAAAAGAGTATAATGGATAACCATGAAAGTATGTGCTAATTTTTAGGGGCCATAAGCTCCATATACTCACATCACCACTTTAATTTACATGTGCTCATTTATTTGGTCAAGGCATTTACAATTTCCTACAAAGTGTTAGATTTATCTAATATGGAATCTCTATCCGGTACCTGTTCTAAATGAAATGGTATGGGATATTTGGATGTTTTTTCTTCACATAAAAATTCAAGTTCTTAGCCAAATAAAAAAAATCAATTTCTAAATACTACTTAACTAGCTAAATCTCCTTGTTAGAGGGATGAGTATTTTCTTTATATGCACTCTATTTAGAAACCATAGCTTATTGTTTGATCATCCAACTTATTGCTCCACTAAACATTCAAAGCACATATAAGCTCATGGATATTTTTACCATACATATTTCAAACACATAGCAGAAATTTATTTTGTACCGTAGATATAAAATGGCGAATCATAAAAAAAATGGCATATCATGGCCGCTGCACATAATAGGTCACTCATTGGCCGCTTCCACCCTCTACTAGATGCATCCCCCAAAACATTGGTCCTCTTAGAAAATTCTAAACCTTGTTACCCTTAGGACTATTAATCTTTTTACACACTTTTTTTTCCTAGAATTTTAGTACCCAATAAATAGGAATCACAAAAACCTAAATAATTTATGGTTTTCTACTTAGCCACGGTAGAAACTAAAATCATTTAACTTAATATTCATTTTCTGCTAGTTCTTCTCTAATATTATTTCAAAATTTATTCCCTACTACAACATACAAATCATTAGTTGCTCTACTACATAGCTACAAGGTGTATAACACACATATCACAAATTTCTCCCATATAAGTTGAAAGACTATTAATGATAATGGATGAAACTATGAGCTAATTTATAGGGGCCATAAGGCGCATATACTCGCATCACCAAGCCATTTTATATGTGATAATTGATACTCCATCTCCATCATTGTAAGAATCTTATCTCTATGAAACACTACATTTCTATTATCTACCATTTCCCTAATGAAATGGCATTGGATATCTATATGCTTTTTCTTTACATTAAAATCCATGTTATTAGCAAAAGAAATAGAATTGTTACTAGAACATTAAGCCAAAAAATAGCTACATGACCTATCCCTAATTTTAAATTTTTTTTCATAAGACAAATCACCTCCTTAAATGCATGAATATATTCTATATAATTTATATGTTCACTCCACACAAAAACAATTGACTATTCCATTTTCTTACAAATCATTTCTCCACCAAACAATCAAAACCCATATCCACTCATGGATATGTGTATTGCACATATATCCCAAACATGGAAGAATGGTATTTTGTACCCTAATACAAAAGGGAACCTTCTGGCCAAAAATTCATATAATGTCAAAAATACACAATAAATCAGTCATAGACTACTTCTACCCTCAAATCTAATAGGTACATCCCCTAATTTAATTGTCCTGTTACTCCTAAACAAAATTCAAGTCTTGTTACAACAAGGAGTTATTTATCTTTTGGGAGACCAAAAAAGGAAACAACATTCATTAAAATATTTTGCAAAATTAACACACTTACAAAATAATAATCTATAACTCCACCCAAGAAAACTCACTACAAATGAAATTATATTTCTTGAGGGGCTTGCACTCTTACACTCGGGTAACCACTTTATAATGATTCCGTACAACAATTATAAGAATCAAAGCATAAAATTTAATCAAAATTGATAAAATAAACTCCATTCATGATAGATAAATATTTCATCAACAAATGATCTGACCTTGAGTAACTTGGGTGACCATGGAGATTGACTAGTATCCATAGCACTTGGGAGGTTCTCTGTGTAGATTCATTAGTTGTATGGTGAATAGTTGGAGGAAACAAATAGTGTAGAGTCATTAGTTATGTGGTCAATAGGTGTAGGTTAGCAAGTGCAACCATAATGGATGAAACTAGGGGTGTTGTAGTGGGGAGAAACAAGGGGACTTGTAGTAGCACTATAATTCAACAACAATGGATGAAACAAAGTGAGTTTTAGTAGGGGGTTTGTGCAAGGGAGGTCTATAACAAGGTTTACTAGTCAAAGAAGAAGTTAACATTGACACTCGAACACTCCTACAATGCCTCTTCAAATTATTCAATAATATGCTTAACATGCTCCATAGTTAAGTAATGATGGAAGTTCTTGAAAACTGTGAATTGCTATCTATGCACATTGAGTTGGCAACTTTATGTTGTGGTTCTTACAATGCCTAGTCTAAAAGATCATGAATGTGTGCATGTTTAGGAATGTGTACATATTTGTGTGTTTCTTAGAACCTCATTACCACAATTTCATCCATCAAACTTCTTATACAAACCCCAAAAAGTTTCAGATATAAATCTGATATAAAACATTTTTCATCATTATAATTTAATTCTATACCACATCAATATCAATCCCAAAATTTACAACTTCCATATCAATCACAAATCAGAAATATATAACTTCTTGAGAAGTTAAAAAAAAATAAAAAAATTAATACAATAATGTTAATAAAATAAGAAGAGAAATCGTAATTTTAATAACTATCACATCCGAACACTTCAACCATTCAAATTTAAAGTACTTGTGTTTTGCCATGGGCCTAACTCAGGAAAAAAAATACTTTGATGTCAAACTTTGGTGTCTATTGTCGCAAATGTTGAATTTCCCTTTGTAGGGTAGGTGAGGATTGCCAATATATTAAACAGATTGCTGCGCACATGATGATGAGTTCGATTGACTTGCCTGGAAAACATGCAAATTCCATACTATCAAATACAATCAACAGAAAATAATTCAACTTACCCTTAACGAGTAAAATTTAGCACCGCCTATTCTCATAGTTCATTGTAAAGAAAAGAAAAGATTGGCATGGAAAAGTGCTTTTAAAAAATTTCATATACATACATCTACATCTGAACGCAGAGAGACAGTACAAAAAACCAGAGAAAAATGAGACCTTTACCAGTTTAAATTCAATATGTTCCCAAAATTCATGACGTATGTTCTCGCAATATGAAGTATCATACTGAACGGGCCAATAAGTCAACCAAATGAAGCCGCCCAAAAGCCATCTCAATGTCTGACCTTCTAAATCTCTGTTAACCCTCCACGTGAAAGAATGCCCACAATCGTCTTTGAACGCTACACTCACTTTCTTTGTCGAAGAGGAGCAATGGGTATCTCTGAACCATACACGGCTAAGTTTGAGCCTATTCAAATTTATGCTTTCCATACTTGGCTTTGTCATGGAGACAACCTTCTTTCCTCTACCATCTTCGTGGAGAGCCCATTCAAGCATTCCAAGTTTTGTTTCCCTTGACTGTAAAAATTTCCAGCTGAAGTTCCCGGTTTCCATGGATTCTGCACGCTCATGAATGGTTCCACGATGTTGGCACGAGTTACACCGCGAAAAGTTTAGGATATTGGATTGATCCAGTAAGGGAGAAATTGATAGCAAGATCTGTGACGGAAAATGGCGTTCCCTTTTTAACCCTAATTCTTTCAGTTCTTTCTCTCTCTCTGGGTACTGTGGAAATGAAAATGGAGTAATGTCGCACTCGACATTATGGATGTGAATCTCCACGATTATCGAATCTGGAAATATTTCAACGGTGTAACGGAGATGAATGACGGCCTGCAGATGATTTAGGGTTAAGGCATAGTGAAGCAACTCGTCCTTTGTGTGCACGGAGCCCTCCTTGTTACGTCCCATAAAATCCATTAGAAGAAGGGGAGTATAGGCTCTTATCATCCAAGACCCAGGATCAGAATTTATGCTCTTTGAGAATGAAAATGGGTTCATGACTGCATGTGTCTGATCGTTAGGGTTTCCATCATAGTAGTCTTGTGTGAAAATGGATGTCACCATGAGCATGAACTCATCTACTCTATCGTTGCCCATGGCTGTCAGAAAATCGAGTTTGCTTCCCGTAATTGCTTTGTCCAGCTCGTCTTCCGGAAACTGAAACATTCCGACCAAATTTTCTTTCCTGTGGGCGATGGTGCATGCAGCTAAAAACCCAGAGATGAGAAGATCTTGAATCTGCAAAACGTCTAAATGAGCGAGGAAATCCAGTATACGAACCCTAGAAATGTTATATGTATCTGAAAATATATATTGTATGAGAAAGGCTAAGAAGTGGAGAAGCTTGATGTTGCAATGATCCCAATTCGCCAGAGGCATACTTCCTAGACGGTAGATAATGTCATCAGGATAACTGGTTTCTTCCATCCCGTAGAATGCCATGATCTCCACTTCAAAGTGGAGCAACCCTGATTCAACGTCTTTTTTCAAAGAGAATTTATCAATTTCGACTTTATTGTTGTGGGGAGCCGAACTTGTCAATGTCACGTATGGGGAATTGGCCAAATCCAGCGCACAAATGTCAACGTCTAAGTGAGATTCCAGCCAAGCGGGCGTTGGTGGAACTTTCGAAATCCAATCATGAAATGTCGTGGCCATCGTAGATCGAATGGATTGAGCCTGCAGATGTCAAACGTGTGACTTAGGAATGATGATGGAAATTAGTATGTCCGAAATTATAACTTAATTTAGAAGATCTATAAGTATTACCGAATTCAGAACCAAATGGAACGCGGTGTTCTGTTTCACCTCGATGCCCTTGACTTGCTTATTTTGTTATTATAAAATTAATTTAGATCAGAATCTTTATTTTTTTAAATATAAGTTTTTAAATATTGTAATATCTCCATTATTATTTTAATAATGGTATTGTTTCTTTCATAACTATTCCTTTAGTATAGTAAAAAGGATAACATATATTGAGAATAAAGATATAGGTTATATGTATAGGAGTTTCAAAACATTTTCATTGTACTCACATTTATAAAGATCTAACTACACATTTTGATTTAATATAACAGTCTTATCAGATTTCGAAAATAAAAAGTAAAAATTGACACAAATGGAAGTCAAGTGATTCTTGAGAAGCATTAGAAATATTAACTTCAATATTCTTTGCAATAAATCAATAGAGTTCAAAGAACTACATTTTCATTTCTAAAAAGGGGTCTCACTCATTTCTATAAACTGGAAATTGAAAGTAAGAAATGGTGCATAACGCACTTTTTTCTAACTAATGAGAAAAGAATATAGATAACATTTTAAATGAATAGTTGTAAATGAAACCTAGAAAACAAATAAAAGAACAACAAACCCTCACTCCATGATTTCCTAGAGAGAACCCTTCCAAGGGAAGAACCCCTTTGCAAAGCATGTCTAGTGTATTAGTCAACTGCTAAATTTTTACAATAGATTACAAACTCTCTAACCTCTTAATAACACTGTTTAGCAACAACAAAATGATACTGAGAGCATAACAATAAGCAACAATTCACATGTTGTGTTTTCCTCGAATCCTAGAATAAATAGGAATTACAAAACCATAAACCATTGATGGTTTTGTAATTCCACGTGATAAAAAGTAGTAGCAATTGATTGGATATGTAATACCCCTATGTTTCTATGTAAATATTTTTCCGTTTTTACATGGGAAGGAAACACTAGAGTTAAAGAAATTCTTAACAATAACAAGAAACTTGTAGTTGGATGACTAAATCATAACCTTCCCTTAAATAACTCCTAAAAATCCCTAGGAATTTATCAACAAAATTTAATGTGATGGGAGAGACAAATGTGAGCTTTAAATAATAACTAAAAGATATTTTAAAAAAGAAGAAGAAGAAGAAAGAAATCATCCTAGGAAAGTGGGATGGTAAACCCACCAAAAGCAATACACTACTAAGGAAAAAAACTGGATAGGGAAGGAATAAAAATACATTAGCTCAAATCACAAGAGGTTATTTAATTCCACTCACAAGAGATTCCATCTCAGGGGGAACTCAAAGATAGGTTCAAGGTTAGGAGGATAGTGTTCCCAAGAACAATTTTAGTAGCACATACAGTTGGATTTTTCAGTATATTTAAGTCTGGAATTACTGGTTGATTATTGTATTCATACAAATGACTTTGATGTGGAATTTGATATGTCTTTGGGAAACGGTAGGAATAATAAAGTTATACTTATTGTTTTAGCTACGAGACCTATTTTTTATACATTTAAATTAAATGCTGACATGTTATGCTTTATATTATGTGTAGACATTTTGGAATGGTATGCCATGAATGTTATTTTGAAAGAGTAAGTTGTAGGAATACTCATTTCTTTTTTATTTCAATATAATAGCTAATCTACTGTTTAGGATAATATATATGTGTGTGTTCTGGAAAGTGAAACTAGCATGCATGGACAAGTTGAAGGAGGAAGAGCTGGAGAATACTAGTAGGAATTCTTTTTGTTTAAGGTTATTTACATTATAATCTCGTTGTGGTGATATCGAGCGAGGAGAAGTTAGTTATTCATGTGTAGTACATATATTGGTATCAATATTTGTGGTACTACGAAACAAGAAAAATTCCTTTTAAAAAACCTAAGTGAGTCCTGTAGCTAGGAATAAATTAGTTATAGTGGTTGTGGTCTACAGATACAAAAAATGAACAGAGGATGGGATATACTTTATTTATAGGTACATGCATGGAGGAAAATTATCTTCATAATTGTAACTAGTACAAAGAACCACGGAAATCATGTTAACATTGTTACCATCATATAGGGCCAGATTGTGGTATATATATTACATATTCCAATTACAATTATAATGATAAACAATATTGTTGGAAATAAGGTTGAAGAATTTAAATTATTCTATATCTATTGTTATAATAGAACTTAATCCCATTATAGATTCGAGAACTTAAAGGGAACTTAACTGTATACATTCTAAGTTAAGGTAATTATTCCCTAATGCATGGGAAAACCTTAGGATTTAGTTTTTTTAGTAAGTCGTATGTTTAAGAAATTTTTTTCTACATGTAGTATTCCCAAATGGAACAAATCGGTAGTAAATATATTCCACTAATAAATTAACTACTAATGATTAATCATACAGAAATTATAATACACACCATGGATGAAAAGTGAAGGTAAAATAAGTGTTTTAAGGAATGGTAATGACACCAACATTCTATTATGGAAAACAAAATTGATAATCCAACTAGTACAATGAAAATTTAATATAGACAGCAATACTCTAATTCATGCAAGATATTCGGTAATGGAGAATCAAATGCATGATAATATTGAGTGATGACTATGAAAAGAGAATTTATTATATAGAAGAACCATATTGAAATAGTAACAACATATATAAATTCCTTCAGGGTGTAATGCAGCTACATCATGTCGTCTCCTCTTGGAAGGCCATGGGTAACCACTTGGGTGGAAAAAAAATATCATTTACAAATAGTGAGTCGAGGCCACATGTACAGTGGTAATATTATTCTCTAAAAATCCATAGAAAAAATAATATATATATATATATATATATATATATTCCATAGTTTTTAATTTTGATAAACTCAACCTTCACACCACTATCTTAATGAAATCCCCTCAAAGTTATGAATAAAACACTGAACTATGGAAGAAAGAGATGTCGTTAGAGGTCGAACACAAAACTCATTGACTTGAAAACATCATAGGAGGAGGTGTCATTTCTACTTGTAATCAGTAAGAAATATAGAACATGAAACAAATCTCGAGAACTTCGAGGCAATTTCAAAATATCAGACACTAAGAAGAAATAACGAGTACCCAAGAAAAATCTCAACTAAATACAAGAGAAGTGTTGATTGTCCTATACCTGAAATCCAAAATATGTGAATTCCAAACTATAAGAAAAAAATGTATATACATTAACCATTGTGATATGTAATGGAAAGGAATTTAACTAGGGAAAATAAAATAGAAATTCACTTTGCTACTTAGCCATTAGTGCGAAAAGGAAGCCAGTATAGGAACCAATCTATTATGAAAATCCAAGAGTACCCAAAAAATTCCATATTTACCTCTAGGAGAGAAAGATCGTACAAGGTATGAAAATTTTGTTATCTCGACGAGCTTGAATCGGAAAGACCATGAAAAACTAATCTAACTAATAAAAAAAGACATGCGAGACAAGAATAAAAAATGCGTTATAAATATTTTGGGGAATGTTTTCCTCTTGCTGATTAGTTCGAGACACAGTCATATAAAAATTACCGAGTGAGATTATATGGGGACCTGATATGAACCCAACAACATTCTTGTGGGTAGTCCCATTTTCGACCTGAAACAATAAAAAACAATGAAAATAAAAAATGGATTATGGTCTACGAGGCGCAAGGCGAACAAACTATAAGGGAATGGTATTTAAATACTACCAACCTTCAAATGACTAACCCTTACCTTAGACTTTTCATCAACAATTGGCAAGTGTTGGAATTTCTGAATATTCCAGAATGAACAGGGAGAATAGAGATTCTCCTCTACAACACAAAGTTTCAATATAAAATTTTCTGAATGCTGGAGAGAGATGGCAAACTTTTCTATTTCATTAAAATGAAATAAAACTATTACAAAATAAAATAGATTCTTCCTCTAACAGATGGATTTACAAAATAAGTGTGCATGAGTGCTACACATGCAGTCCCTCAAAATACACTCTCTGTCTCTCACAGTTCGCACATACAGTGCTTTTACAATTTTTTTGTTTTGCCTTCAGGCACAGAATACACACACTGCATTACATTAAGCCTATGGGCTTTTTCATTTATATGGCGCAACAAATTAAAAAAAAACTTATGGAAAATGTACATATATATTATAAACCTATAGTTTATAATATATATATATATATATATATATATATATATATTGAAGCTAAGTTCTAAAACCTTTGTCACGCGATGTATTATAACATAATGAACTTGGACCTCAAACTTCAATAAACCAAATTGTAAACAAATTTGCATTACAAAACTGCATTACATCAGCAACCCTGAAACCAACGCGAACGGCCTATGGTTGGCTTATTTCTGGGGCCCGGGGAACTAAAAAAAAATTAGGAACCAGATTCTATACAAAATTTGCATAAAAAAGGTGAAAGTGACGTCATGGAAAAAATAAATGCGAAACAACACGATTGGTCTATGTGGTGAGTTGGCATGTGGGGCCAGCTTCGCATCGGCGCATCGACGATTGGATGGTGTGGCGGCTTAGACTTTGGCGAATGTGATATGCGATGCTGCGACATCGGCGATATCGCTTCGGTGATTTGGAGCGGCAGATGAATGAACATAAGACTTGGCGATGAGCGATTGCGATGTTGCAATATGCGATGTGGGGACCACATCGCATCGTGGCTACGGAGACGAACCTTTGTTGCAGACGGGCGGACGACTACATTGCGATATAGCGATGAATGCAATGTTGTAATGTGCGATGGTGGTAGGGACCACCATGACATGGCTTTAATTCAAAACAAAAAACACTGGTGCATAAATAAAACTCTTTTGTGGTTGGTGAGGGATTTTACACCCAATAAGATTGTTTTTAATAGAAACCTGTTGTTGCGTAGTTTGAAGCACGAAAAATTTAATTTCTCTGCAATGGTGGCTGCGGCCCATTAAAAAAAAATTCATCCTTATAGTTTTCTCCATTCCTTTGTTAAATGAACAGTGGTGTGCACTTAACCCATTCTGCCCCTGTTGTACTCCATTTCTCCTGCACGGGGAACTTGCAGGTGAATTTAATATTTTCAACACTCCCCCTTAAATTTAGTTGTTGGGTTATCAATCATACCCAAGCATTTCCTCAAATATTCAAAACTCTTATGCCCCAATAGTTTTGTTAGTATGTCTGCAAACTTCTCCTCTGTTCTGTAATGCTGTAAAAAAATTTCTCCATTGTTCACTAGCTCCCTGATGTAGTGAAACTTGACATCTATGTGTTTAGTTATTTTGTGAAACATAGAATTCTTTGAAATTCTATATCTGAGCTATTGTCACAATACATCATTCTTCCTTTTACCTGTTCTTAACATAAAATCCTCAACATTATTCTCATCCACACTGCTTGACATGCTGCTGCTATAGCTGCCACATACTCTGCCTCTGCTGTAGATAGTGCCACAATTGGTTGTTTCTTACAAGCCCATGAAATGGCTCCTGAACCTATATGAAAAACATAACTAGATGTACTTTTCTGGCCATCTATACTTCCATCCCAATCACTGTCAGTATATCTAATCAATTCATAATTTTCTAAAGTAGTATACAAAATTCCATACCTTTTAGTTCCTTTCACATACCTTAGAATTATTTTTGTTGCTTTCCAATGTGCTTCCTTTGGCCTTTCCATAAGTCTGGAAATTAAAGTTGCAGTCAAATACATAAGGTTGCCAACTATGATCTTATACAAACTAGGATCAAAATCCTTGCTGCTGTCCTCTTTGCTAAGTTTCAATCCTATTATTGTGCGAATAATTGTTGCCTTGCAATCTTGCATGTTAAATCTCTCCAAAACTTCATTTACATATTTAGCTTGAGTGGTAAACATTTTATTTTCACTTTTCTCTACTTCTATTCCTAAGAATTATTTCAACAATCCCATATTAGTCATTTCAAATTCATCTTTCATGACTGTTTTAAAATTTTCAATGAGATAATAATCATTACCTGTAAAGATCACATCATCAACATATAAGACAACAATCATCATCCTACCATATTTCTCCTTGATGTTTAATGTGGGTTCTCCTTCACATTTTTCAAACCCATTCTCTAGTAGATAAGAATCTATCCTATTATACCATGCTCTTGGTGCTTGTTTCAGCCCATAAAGAGCTTTCTTCAATCTGCAAATTGTGTGTTCTTGGCCCTTTTTCTCATAGCCCAGAGGTTGCTCAACATAAACCTCTTCCATCAAAACTCCATTTAGGAATGCTGATTTTGCATCCATTTCGTAAACCTTCCACATGTGTTGTGCTGTTATGGACAACACTGCTCTCACTGTTTCCATTCTTGCAACTGGTGCAAATTTTTCTTCATAATCTCTTCCATGTTGTTGCTTATAGCATTTGACAACAAGTCTGGTCTTGTGCCTTTCAATATTACCTTCAACATTGATTTTTGTCTTGTAGAACCATTTCACTCCAGTCACTTTTTTGCCTTTTGGAAGATCAACCAATTCCGATGTTTTATTTTTCTTTGTTGCATTCATTTCTTCATCCATAGTATCTATCCATTTCTTATCTTTTATAGCTTCTTCAAAATGAATAGGATCATCAACATGAAAATATAATGCAAATAAAGAGTTTCATACGTTCATTTTCTGCCTCTTGCTCATAAATGTCACTTAAATTTCTGAATCCAATTCCTTTTTCATTTGTTGTACATGTGCTTGAAGAAGCACTCAAATCTGCTCCTTGTGGTGTGCTTGGAGAAGCACTCTCATTTCTTCTCAAGGGTGTTATTACTCTAGCTTTTGGTGTCCCTTGCTGTCCTTGTGTTGGTGGAGGTAGTGGTGCTAATGATGGACGTATTTCAGCCATCTCATCCTCATTATCATCATGAGACAAACAGGTCTTCACATTGACTGTTTTCTCAATGCTTCCATCCCAAGCTTCTTCTTCAATAAACTGAACATCTCTGCTCACAATAAATTTCTTGGTGGATGGGTTATACAACCTATAAGCTTTGGATTCCTCAATGTATCCAATAAAAATACACTTCTCCCACTTACTGTCCAAATTATTCCTTAGCTAGTCCATAATGTGTGTAGAAGCCACACAACCAAAAATTCTCATGTGGGTGACACCTTTTTTATGCCACTCCATGCTTCTTCAGGAACTCTGTTCATTACTGCTGTGGTTGGGCATCTATTCAAGATGTATGTTGCACAATGTACAACTTCAGCGCAATAATCATTTGGAAAATGTTTTGCCTTCAACATACTTCTTACCATATCCATGATTGTTCTATTTTTCCTTTCAGCAACTCCATTTTGATGCGGTGTGTACCTTGCTGTAAATTTCTTGTGTATGCTATTTTCTCTGCA
Organism: Pinus albicaulis; assembly: GCA_034641835.2. NCBI lineage: Eukaryota > Viridiplantae > Streptophyta > Pinopsida > Pinales > Pinaceae > Pinus > Pinus albicaulis. The sequence continues at coordinate 23,885 of JAXQQM020086464.1, forward strand.
AAAACGTAGAAATTATTTTGAGATATACTCACCTCCTCTATCAGTTCTTAAAACTTTTATGTGCTGCCCACTTTGGTTCTCAACAAGTGCCTTAAAGTGGCAGAATTTTTCAAAAACTTCCTTTTTATATTTCAAGAAATAAACCCAAGTTTTCCTTGTGAAATCATCAATAAAAGTTAGCATATAATGGCTGCTTGTTAGTGATGGTGTTTGCATTGGCCCACACAAATCTGAATGGACAATTTCTAAGGGTGCATTTGCCCTTATGCTCTTTCCTGATGGAAAAATTTATCTGTGTTGTTTTCCCAAGATACAACCTTCACATAGGTTGTCCGGTTTCTCAATCAATGGTAATCCCATTAAAATTCCTTTCCTATGCAACAAATTTAGTACTCCAAAATTGAGATGTCCAAATCTCAAGATCCATAGCCAATTTTCATCTTTTGCTTATGTTTGGAATGTCTCTTGTGTCACTACTACTATTTATTATCCTTTCTTCAAAGTTGCTCTCATCTTGAGAGGGAACATTCTATTCTTTGTCATCTTCACTTCAACAATACATTGTTTTCTTGGTGGTTTATCCATGATGGTGCATACATCATCTTCAAAAAAAACATTGTAACCCTTTTGGATGAGTTGTCCAATACTTAACAAATTACATTTCATACCTGGTACATAATATACATTAGATATGCTCTTGTTTTCTCCTTTCTTTGTGGAGAAATTTACTATGCCTTTTCCTATGACAAAAACCTTACTGTCTATCCCCAATGTAATTTGAGACTTTACATTTTCATCTGACATGGAAAACATGACAATCTTTCCAGTCATATGGTTACTACATCCTGAATCTATAAACCATATATCTTCGTTCTTTTCCTCAGCCATATTACATGCTAAAAACAACTTATCTTGACTGATATTTTCTTTTGTAAAATTAGCACTAGTTCTATTACCCATGTCACTCTGTTTCTTCCTACATTCATTTTCATAATGACCATACTTCTTACAGATTTGACATTGGACTTGCGATTTATCATACCTTTGTCCATGTGCTTTATTTTTTCCACCTTGTTGGCTGGTGCCTTGGCCCTGGTTATGATTTTGATTACTGCCCCTTCCACTTGCATGGTTGTTTCTTCCTCCTCTGTTTTGGCTTCTGCCTCTTCCTTTTCCTCTGTAGCTTCCTCTGCCTTGACCTCTTCCTCTTCCAAAGGGCATTTGGGTCTTAAAGGAATGCTCCAAAGATGAGTGTGCATTTCTACCGAATATTTATTCATGAGTCATCGATGATGCATGAATTTCATCAACTAAAAAATTTGAGAGATCCTTGTCTCTTCAAGGGTTGTGACTATCACATCAAAACTTGAAGGTAAGCTCCTAAAAAATTTCTCTACTATCCTTCTTTCTTCAAGTGTTTCTCCATGAGATCTTATTTGTGTGACCATCCCAGTCACATGTGTGAAGAATGAGTCTATGTTATCAGACTCTTTCATACAGAGAGTTTCAAAATCTCTCCTCAGCGATTGTAGCTTTGTTGTCTTCACCTTCTCCATACCTTGATAGGCTGTTTGGAGGGTATCCCATGCATCCTTGGATCTCTTAGCTGCTTCTATCCTTGGAAACACACTTTCATGTACTGCTTGATAGAGATAGAAGAGGGCTTTTGAGTCCTTCTTCCTATTACTCTTCAACAAATCCTTCTCTTCCCGTGTTAAGGCATTAAAATGATTTTCATCTACTGGTTATTCAAAACCATATTCAACAAGCTCCCATAAGTCTTGAGATGCAAACAAGGCTCTCATGGTGATTGCCCAATAATCATATTTCTTCCCATTGAACCATGGGAGCTGAGTATTTCCAATACTCATGCTTGTGCTAGCTCCTGCCATGACTTAGCACGCTGAACTATGCAATAAAATTGAATGTGTTTTTTTTTAAACAAACTGTCTTTCCTTCTTTAAAAGACAAACTCTGTCTCTTAGGACTGCACTCTTTTAAACAAAACAAAACTCTTTTTTTTTTTGAGAAATACCTGGACATTTGCTGAGCCTTCACTCTGCTGGAGAAATTCTACAAAACATCCTTCCTTCAGCTTCTTTGACACCTTCAAAAAGCCTATACTAGCTCTGATACCATGTTGGAATTTCTAAATATTCCAGAACAAACAGGGAGAATTGAGATTCTCCTCTACAACACAGAGTTTCAATATAAAATTTTCTGAATGCTGGATAGAGATGGAAAACTTTTCTATTTTATTAAAATGAAAGAAAACTATTACAAAATAAAATAGATTCTTCCTCTAACATAGGGATTTACAAAATAAGTGTGAATGACTGCTACACACGCAATGCTTAAAAATGCACTCTCTGTCTCTCACAATTTGCACATACAACGCTTTTAGAATTTTTTTGTTTTGCCTTTGGGCATGGAATACACACTGCATTACATTAAGCCTACTGGATTTTTCATTTATATGGCGCAACAAATAAAATAAAATAAAACTTGTGGAAAATGTATATATATATATATATATATATATATATATATATATATATATTGGAGCTAAGGTCTAAAACCTTTGTCGCGCGATGTTTTATAACATAATGAACCCGGACATCAAACTTCAATAAACCAAATTGTAAACAAATTCGTGTTACAAAATTGCATTATGTCACCAAGCCTGAAACCAACACGAACGACCTGTGATTGGCTGATTGCTGGGGCCCGCAGAACTCAAACAAAATTATGAACTAGATTCTATAAAAAATTCGCGTAACAAAAGGTGAAAGTGATGTCATGGAAAAAATCAACGCGAAAAAGCACGATTGGTCTACGTCGTGAGTTGGCATGTGGGACCGACTTCGCATGGGTGCATCGACGATCGAATGGTGTGGCGACTTGGACTTTGGCGAATGAGATATGCAATGCTGTGACATCGGCGATATCACATCGGCGATTCGGAGCGGCGGACGGACGAACGAAAGACTTAGCAATGAGAAATTGTGATGTTGTGATATGCGATGTGGGGAGCACATTGCATCCGGACTGGGGAGACGAACCTTTGTTGTGGACGGGCAGACGGCTACATTGCAATATAGCGATGAACTCAATGTTACGATGTGCGATGGTGGTAGGGACCACCATGACGTGGTTGTAATTAAAAAAAAACACTAGCACGTAAATAAAATTCTTCTGTGGTTGGTGAGAGATTTTACGCTTGATAAGACTATTTTTAATAGAAACATGTTGTTGCGTGGCTTGAACCACAAAAAATTCAATTTCTCTGCAATGGTGGCTGCGGCCCATTAAGCAAAAAATTCATCCTTACAGTTTTCTCCATTCCTCTGTTAAATGCACACTAGTGTGCACTTAACCCATTATGCCCCTGTTGTACTCCATTTCTCCTTGACGGGGTACTTGTAGGTGAATTTAATAATTTCAACAGCCAGATCTAGTTGAAACGAGGAAAACTTGGGTTGTGTGGTCACATATAGATGTGACAACCCCATGATAACTCAGAGGAATGAAATGAGTCCTAGAGGGAAAATCAATGAGATTTTAGGGTTATGTTCGTGAATTTCCACCCTTAGAGATTTGAACATAGCATCCCTATTATTTGTTTTCCATAGTATACGAATCATGTGATCACAATGTTATCACCAAAAGGTGGAAAAATCTAGTTTGGGCACATCATTACGTATTACAGAGTATTGGAATTTGGTAGTCTTGATATTTTAAACAAATAAATTGAAATTTTGTGTTGGGTTAGTAATGGTTCGAGAGAGTTGAAGAGGAAATTAAAAACATAAGTTCCAGCACTTCAAAAATAAGTCAACCTCATAAAACATAAAACCAATGTCCTTTGTTATGAATGGTCAATCAAATGAAATATGGTGTGACCATAATATTTAGCGTGAGGGTTTGATATGTTCATATTTTTTTAAGAGTGACCATATTAAAATACAATGATGTGAATTCCTTACCATGGAACGTGGCGAGACCATGTCTTAGTAATGATATTAAAATCTAGAAGATGTATAGGAACAAATATAAGTGGGTTAAATGTAGAGGGTGTATATATTTGAAATTTTAATGAAATGACTCATAAAAGGAGTTATTTATATAGTAATATTACTCTATACTCTTTATTTTCCTTATATTTTTTCTAAGAAAAGATTATTGAAAAAAATCATGTTTAGGGTATGCTTGTCAACAAATCTAATAAAAAAATATTATACATAATTGTAATTAGGTTTATGACATAATGGTATTAGAGCCAAGCTTCAACACTAGGCTTGTAAGGAACCATCATAGTAAAATAAAATATGCACAAAAATGTAAATATGGGATGTTGACAATAGTTTTATGGCTTATATGTTACATTAGTGAAATAAGCCATAACAAAATGAAACACAATTATCCTCGAGCCATAACAATTGGTGAAGAATTATACATTGAGTTGGGGAATGGAAGTACACCACCAAACTTTCAATTTATAGATGTCATGAGAAACCTGTAACAAGAATTGGTTCATCTCAGGAGTAGTAATGAACGCCTGCTAAAAGGTAGTGAAGAATTGAAAATAATGATAAGATAATTGACTGAAAAGTCTAGTCATCGAATAATACATCCAGAAGTAAAAAAAGAGGAAGTACATGGAAATGGAATCATATATGTCTGAAAGTGAAGGTGATTGAGACTGGAATTATCCAATAAATCAAAGGAGAAAGAGGAGGATGGAATTTCAATTGGAATTATGGAAGATAAAAATGCCCACTTTTGATGGGTAGAAGGTGTTAGTCATCCATAATTTTTACTATCTACAAATGACTAAGTATTGGTCCTAGATTTCTAAAAACAAGTTCATAAACATTGTGAGTTCTAGAAATCTCACTGCCTTCATCATCCTAAGATAAAAGTTTCACTATTTTATCATCCTATATAGTCATGGCTAACCCACTACTCCCAGAAGACCCATCATGGGCTCAGGCCATTTGTTTTAACCCTAACTTGTCACCCATTTTTTTTTCACCTTGTCTTGCCTTTTGGCCCAAATCCTCTATTTTGTTTACCTACAGGATTCCCCACTACTACCTAAACCTACCAATCAAATATCCTTGTTGTCTCTTCCATAATATTCTCATACACTGATTGTCTCTGTAGGCGCTTTGGATAGTCAAGTATGTTGGATCTTAGGTCTTCAAATACACTAAGCTGACCATATATTCTATCTTGTACTTTGTGATCCCTAATTCTAAGTCTTTGTCCAAATTCCAAGTCCAAGAAAGCCCCCATTAGGTCACCTAAGGTTTCACTAAGTGATAGGATGGATTTGGTGCCCAACAAGTTATGCCTTCCTGCATAAAGAGATTGTATTCAAAGAGTAAAATCAAGAAAATTTGATCCAAAGTCCTTCAAGAAAAGCCTCCTTGGCTTAGAGCACAAACACTGCAAGGGACAACTACCCTTGTTCACATTTCTACAATGAATAGCCAAGGTGGCGACTAGCAATAATAAGAGGTAAGGTAATAAGATTGTAATCATCACCAGGAAGCTGACACAAACAAGATAAAAGAAACAGACCTATAGGTAAAAGAGAATCAGGGTTTGTTTTGGTTGATTAACAAAACTGTGGTGACAAGAAAAAACCATCTCAGATATTTCAAGGACAGAAGCCACCTCCTTAGGGTTTTGCGAAAAAATATCATTTCTTCACCTTAAGTAAGAGAAGAAAAGACAAAGAGTATTAGTTTAAAAGCGATCATTTTACCAAAGGGTAAAAAACAAAGTTTTTAAAATAAGATCAAAGGTTGGGCATAAGTTATTATCAAAACGGCCTAAAAAGAAAATGTGACCCTGGTTTTCATCTCATAAATAGGCCCCCAACAAAGGCCTCCATGTCAAAAATATTTTTCTGCAAAAGATGATAGAGGCATAAGTAAACATTCTTTCCAAAAAAATGTCAAAAGTGTTTTTCATAGCAAATATTAGTCAAAAGGCACACTAAAAATATAGGGGAAATTAACTTTGAAAAAGTGGGTTTGTTCTTTTAAAAATTACTTTTCAAATCAAATATAAAAGGTCACTTGAACCTTTCCCATGCATCATTTTCCATTTCCAAACAGAAGAAGCAGTTGGGATAATTGTTTTCAGGGTTTTTAGGCCAAACTGTAAAAATTTCGGGCGCTATGCAGTTGGCCTTCAGCGCTACGCACAGGAGGGAGGTGGGCAATGTAAAAATACGTTGCACTACATGATTAGGGCCCAGAATTACACACTTGGCCCGACGCTACGCACAGGCCCAGCAAAGACCAGAAAAACCTAGGATACCACCTAGTCTGCCTGGCACTGCGCACAGGCGCTATGCTCCGGCTAGATTTCTCCAAGTTTTCTTAAAGAGCTCCAAAATCTGAAATTTCATCTTCAAAAATTCTGAAATTAGAGCCTGAGGTTGGTGATACTTTTTTCTCTTCCCAAGCTTTCCTTTTTCTAAAAAAGGAAGTCATCCATAGTCAAAATTAGACCAACCCTAGACGACATGAAGATAAATTATTTAGTCTTTGAGTTAGGGTTTGCAAGTGAAATTGGTTTCGAGTACAAAAAGAAAATTGGGCGACTATAGGCTAACCTCTAACCCCAAGTGCAATCTATAAAAAATAATTTTCACCTTAGCCTTTATTTTTGCAAAGAGTTGACCTAAAAACCACTAAAAGCACCTAGTTTGCCCAAAAAACCTCAAGAAAAGTCAAAAGGTCCTACTACTATTTTTTGGACCAGTCATCATGTCAGAAGGAGATAGTCATAGCAGTAGTGATGAGAGTCATACTCCCACCAAGCCAAAGAATCATGGAGGAAAAGACAAAATATTTGAGCCCCTAGACACCACTCCAATCACTTCATCTCCTATGATAATTTCATGCTTCTAGGATGTAGGGTGCTAGAAATTTTGTGAGAAGGTAAATTAAGCCAACATCCATTCAGACTTAACTAGATTATTCGTCTGTAGCTTACAAAACCATCAAGTCAATATGGTAGGGGTACAATTTGAGCTCTCATCTGAGATCATTTCCAAAGCAACAGGTATACCAAACATTGGTGAGGTGTGGTTCAAACAAAGAAGCTGGAGTTGAGTTATTATGGGCCCTATTTGAAACCTAGATATCAACAAAATTGTAAGGTTGTTTTCCCTTTTTCCCATTTACTGGAGAGGTATGCTGCATTGATGAGGCAAATTATCAGTTATTTCACATGTGAAGGGAGATACTCCTAGATCTACTCATATCATATAAGGTTGCTGATGCATTTTACCAGGGTCAAGATGATGAACCTACCTTACTACCTTTTCCAAGGCATTGATAAAATGGCCTTGGTTGTCAAGAAGAAAAGCTATGACCACCAAATGCCAAGCCTCTTTCATCACTCCATGATCAAAATGATTGTCCTATAATAGTTAGAGTAGTAAGGAATATCTTGCGAAACCTTCATCTCACATGATGTGTTTACAGACCCCCGGGCCTTCATCTAGTAGAACTTTCTTTCCACTTCACAACCATATACCTCCACACATCCATCATCCCTCCATGTTCCTTCTCCACAAATAATTTCACCTCTTACCTCTTCCCCTAAATTTCCGAGTTAGGGGGCTGACAGTAGCCCTAGTGAATAACAAATAGAAGGCAACAGTCAGGAGGAAACTGAGATAGATGATAATGGACAAGAAGGGAGCAGTGGAGAAGAAGATGATGAAAATGAAGAAAATAGTGAAGAGGAGGAGAGTATCCATGAAGAAAGTAGTGATGGAAATGATGAAATTAGTGAAGGTAGACACAAAGATGAGAGTAGTGAGCCCGATGAAGAGGAAAAAAAAAGATGAAAATAGTGGGAAAAATGATGAAGAGGAGAAGCCAAATGATGAAGGGTAGCGGCCAGATGGTGAGGAGGAGCAAGATGATGAGGAGGACAGCCATGAAAGTACACCACAGAGTCAAGGAAAGAATCAGGACAGTCATGACAACAGTCATGACTGTCTTAACAAAAATCAGTCCATGGATGAAAAGGAAAATCAGAGTGAGGAAAGTGTAGAATATATCAAGCAAAATAAAGGTCAAAATGATGATAGCACTGCCTTTAAAACTTCCATTGTTACCCCTCTCACATCCACATATCACAGAGGGAGAAGAAATGTGTTTGTTGTCTCTAAAAGGAAAAGGGCAACCTCTTCTCAAAAATCCAAAACATTGGACAAAGGTAAAGAAAAAATGGAAAAGGTTGAAAAGAACGTACAAGTAAGAAGGAGAAAAAAGATCAAAAATACTTCTCAAGGGCCTCTTTTTGTTGACCTTGACAGTGATAATGACGAACAAGGGATAAATACTAAGTTGTTCCTCTTAGAAAAGGATGCCCATCTTCAAGAATGGGAAAAGGATTTTGAGAGGGCACAAAGGGTCATATACTATTATAAAGAGGAGCATAAACATTTCAAACAGGTGAATAGTGGCCTTTCCTTGTAGAAGAAAATGGTCAAACACTATGCAAGGAAGAACATGCTTGCTAATGCCAAACTCAAGCAAGCCCTCATGGAGCTAGAAGAGCTAAAAATGACCAAAGTCCATGAACGAATTTGGATCTTGGATGATGCTTCTCAGTAGGTGTCTAAAACACCTTGAGGGGTCTACACACAAATTTTGAGGCAAATCCATAATTTTTTTTTTTCCAAATTTTGACCCCTAGGAGCGCAACACCCTAGGCGCTACACAAAAAATTGGGGCATCCTCAGCTGCTTGAGTTTACAGTTTTGGATTTTTCATATCATCAATAGTCTAGCCACAAAATTTCAGGTCAATTGGAGCATTTTTCCCCCCTCTAAAGGTCAAACAACAACTCAAAATTGACATTTCTGTCTCCTTTTTAGGCCTCGCACTGCACACAGAGTAGTCATGGGAAATTTGATTTTTGAGCACGTAAATGGCATCCATTCAGCAAATTTCAAGAATTTTTGGAAAGTATACTCAACAAGCTTTCTAACAAGCCATCATGGGGCCAAATCCGATGCCGGGAAGGGGTCCAAAACTCGGCTGCAATAGACCCTATGTTTTGCTAAAGTGGCGCTATGCACAGAGATAGCCTTTTGCTAAAAACTCAACAAAAGACATCGATTTATGACAAATTGGTTTTTTAATTTTTTTTTTTGAAAAATCACTCCTGATTTGATTTGGGAGTTATGTTTTGATGTTTTTCATTTATTATCTTATCTCTTATGTGTCTTGGGCCTTGCATGGTCATTAAGAACATTTATGACATTTATGGCTAAATTAGGGTTTTTGGAAGCCTTTTAGGGTTTCCACCTCCTCATTTTGCTCCATAAATAGAGCATGAGGCTCTTATGTATTAGTTGGATTTTTATGACTTATGATGAAGCAATACATAGACTCTTGGAGTTTTTGATAACAATTTGATGTCTTGGAGCTCATGCATGCCCTGGTTTTCTTGTTGATGGAGAGAGACTTTTTGCAGGATCCATAAGCTTGGTTGATGGTGAAGTGTTTCTTATGTTCATGCTTTCTAGTTTTCCATTATGTTTTCCATTTTTGCATTTTGCAGTAGGACAAAAAATTTAGATTAAGAAATGTTTTTTGATGGCACCTTAATTATGTTTTCCCTTCACTACCTCAATGTTTTCTTCTGTTGAGATATGTTAGGGAATCCATCTCTTGCTCCATAAGAGGTTCTTATCTTGTCCATTTCTTGAATGGTTTAGATTAGTTAGTGTCAAGTATGATTTATGGTTAGCCCTGCATATTTTTTCCACTGAAATACTTTGTTCTTGGAATCATCTCTTTAAAAGTATCTTTACCTAGGTTTATCAAAGAAGTATGTTTCAATCAAGCTCTTTTCCTTTACTAAGCTAAATTTGTTTCAAGGAACCTTCATAGCTGTAATTTTAGATGTTCAGGGTTTTCTTTCCTTCTATGGTTATAGCTACTTGTGCATCTTAAATGTTTTTCTGCTCTTAATGATGAAATCTATGAAATTTAAATAAGTTTCTTTCCTTTCTATGTTTCATCTAAATGTTTGCCTTGATTGATTATCTGCTTTCAGTCTGAAATCAAATGGATTAGGTTTTTCTTATGCCTTTTATTCTCTTGCTATGCTCATAAATCTTCTAACTCTCTCATTTTACAAGTACCTAAAGGATTCATTTTTTTCCCTTTATTAGCTTATTTTTCTCAGGCTTAATGTTCACCTCATGACCCTTCACAACCTTAAAAGATCCACCAACCAAGTTAAAATTCCCTACAAATTCTCTTAAAACCATTAATGAACTTATCATGACCTTGTTAGACTCCATTGCCTAATGAATTAACGATCTCCCTTTTTTTCTATCTAAAATCTATCTGAGCATCATACCCAACCAAAAACAATCAAAATACCCTGCACTTAACATCTAGCCTAAAATCAACCCAAATCAGTGACAAAGTTCACATCTTTGCACCTACTAGAGAGATCCCTCTCTGAATCTAGGAAGGCTAGGTCCTTGGATTCCAAAGCTTGGTTTGATGTTACCCCTGTCCATTTGTATCTCAATTAATCAAGAAAATTACATGGACCTAGCATAATGGCGATCATGGTGGGATAGAGTTCATAGTAGCCTGATAAACTCTTACAGACTCATATACATCCCTAGTTTGACTTAAAAAATCAATTCATAGCCAAGAGTAGAAATTAATTGCTTCATCATCCTATCAAGATGATGACTCAGCTAGAGGATACTCATTGAAACCTTAAGGCTGCATAATGAAACTCAAAATCCCAAAAGTACTCCCTAGATTGATTTTTATCAAAAATTGGAGGTGGACCATTGTATATATATCCTCGAAATTTCAAAAAAATCCACCTGGCGAATCCACTAGCCTCCATCAGGCCTTTTCTTTCATCTCACTGGTCCCATAGGTTTTTTTAGGATTGTGTCAAAACAGTCCAAATCAATTTTTAGGGCCTAGTTATCCCTTGTGTGAGTAATGCAAACACTAAGAGAGGTCAGCCTTCCAAAAAGTCTGTCCCAAACCTTCAGCCTCTCTAATTTTCAAGTAAAGAGATCTGGCTTCACGAAGGATCAATACCAGAACAAAATTCGCACCCAAATCCTCCTACCGTAGTTGATGACCCAGAAAATATTTTGTGGTAAACTTCTAAAGCTGGAAACTCACCCACTGTTAGGACCATTCATAGAGGGAGAGAGATTACCTAACTCTAGAGGACATGCAAAAAAGGGCTATGCGTGTAGAGGCCAATTTAATTGAGAAAAGGGCTAGGATGAGATCAGAAAAAAGTGTGACTTATAAATATGACACAACTCCTACAACCTTCTCTGCTGACACAAAACTTGACTCCATAGTTAGGAAAATGGAGAGGATGATGGAAAGAATCAGTTTAAATGAGAGAACACCTTCTAGGGAAAATAAAGCCAATCTTCAAAATAGGAATAGGAGTCAAAATTTTAGAAGAGACCCTCCTCAAGTCAGACAAAGAGAGAGTGAACATAAAATATGACCTCCTTTCGAAGACAACTATGTAGATGAAGAGGAAAGAGAGCCTGAGTAGTTGGAAGAAGACCATGTAAATGTCATAGGCTCAGATGATGAGGACAACACCTTCCTTACCGAAGAAGAACAAAGGATGTTTTCTTCAAAACAAAATGAAAATCATATGAATATTCCGAAGACTATAGACTAGGATTTGAGAATTCCATTATGGAAGTCCATAGGCAATATGACCTTAGGAGAAAAAAGAATCAAGATGTTCCTAAAACTAATCAGCCAAACACTGTTGTAAGAAATACCTCTGAACATATTCCTAAAAATATAGCAGAAAACACAAATAATATGGCTAAGAAAGCTCCCCTAATAAAACCAAAGACCAGCCAACCTAGTAATGATTCAAGCTACCCTAGTACTTCCACTCGTAGCCCTGAAAAAACATTGCTGTCCAAACCATCAAATCAGAATCAGCAAATAAAAAATGTAGAAAAATTTATAGCTGATAAATCTGATGTAAATACAATGAAAACACTTGCACCTTTCAACTTTGAGGGGGAGATTGCTAAAATCAAGATAACCATATGCTTCACTGATTTGGTAACCCAAGAGGTATATAGATCAAATATTTCAAAGTGTTAAGTATAGGGAATGATACCGACACTTTAAAATTAACTGATGATAAAATAGAGCTATTGTTTGGTCCTAAAGTAGAGCGAAAATATCAAGAAGGAGTTGTCCCTCCTTTCTATGTAAGTCTAAACATACATGAAAAAATTATGCATAATGCTATGTTAGACTTCGGTGCCTCACATAAACTCATGCCAAAGGTTGTGATGGAGATATTGGGCTTAGAAATCACAAATCCCTACAAAGACTTGTACTCTTTTGATTCCAGTAGGGTCAAGTGTCTAGGCCTAATCAAGGATCTCTGTGTCAATCTGACACAAATCCTCATTAAGAGTCTAGTCATGGATATAGTTGAGACTAACATCTCCCAAAAGTATGGCATTATTTTATCTAGATCATGGGGTGCCAAACTCTAGGGAAGCCTTCAAATTGACATGAATTATGCGACCATCCCAGTTTTCAATAAAACAAGGAAATTATACCAAGAATCCCACATGAAATACATGGTGAGTAACATAGATAGGCAAAATAACACACCGGTTTATTCCATTCACTCAGAACTTGACTCCTTCATCCTGTACAATGAAAATTACATAAGTGAAGAAGTGAATGAAAAGGAGAGAGAACTAAGCCCCTCAGAACAACCAAGCCAATCCTCTAACCAAGAAAATGACACCCAAAACCCTAGCAGCCCCAAAGTGCAGAACATTGACAAAACTGAAATTGACACCCTTTCGCATATAAGCTTTGATGGATCTTATGGTAAGGCTTGTTCAAGAGCAGGGTTTTGGATCCACAACACAAATGAAGGCCATTCCTATAGGCTAGATTTCCAATGCACCAATAACGTTGCAGAATATGAGGCTCTCCTTATTGGTTTACACCTACTCAAAGACCTCAAAACTAAGAAAATATTGGTTCAGGGAGATTCAAAACTGATCTTAAATCAAATTAAGGGATAATATTAAGCCAAGAACCCTAGACTAAGGGAATATAGGAATGCTACCCTAGACCTTCTCAAAACCTTTGAGAAGTATGAGCTCACTTTCATCCCTAGCGTCCAAAACTGCCTTGCCAATGAACTTGCCTTTGTTGCCAACAATTTCTCTTTACCTTATGAAAATAATCAATGCCTCGTCAAAGTAAAGAACATGCCTACTATACCAGACAACTTGAATCATTGGCAAATGTTTGACAATGATGAGAAAATAGATGATTTTTTGCAATCTAGAAATGACTTTGCAAGCACAAAATAGAGTTTAAGGTTTGAAAGAAATAATTTTGCTGAAAATGAACCTCCCAAAATAGAGCTACCCTTTGATGATGGTATAAACCACCTTTAAAACCCTTGTGTTGTAGAATTTTTTGATAAATCAGATCAAAGAGAACTTGAAATTTTGCAGTATAAAGATGACACCTTGCTAAGAGGCCGTACACCACTAGAAGAGTTGTTTGATTTTAATGATGTAGCTAAAAAACCCAAGACGGAATCCAATGAAGCAAATATAGAAGAATGTAACATTGGGGGGATGAAAGAGCCCAAAATAATCAAGTTGTCCAAAACTCTCCCACCTCACACAAAACAAAAATACATTGAGCTTTTTAGAGAATTTAAAGACGTGTTTGCTTGGGGGTATGAAGACTTGAAATCCTATAACACCAAAATCATTCAACATAAAATTCCTCTCAAGGAAAATCAGAAACCATTTAAACAAAGATTGAGAAGAATTAACCCCCTCTTGTTACCCTTAGTTGAGAAAGAAATCAAAAATATGTACGATGCTGGGATCATAGTCCCTATCCAATACTCAGAATGGGTGTCAAACCTTATGTCAGTTAGGAAGAAGACCGGGGAAATCAGGCTTTGTGTCGACTTCAGAAATTTGAACAGGGCCTCCTTGAAAGACAACTACCCCTTGCCTAAAATGGATCACATACTCCAAAAATTAGTTGGCTCACAAAGAATCTCATTACTAGATGGCTTCTCAGGTTATAACCAAGTTCTAGTCTTTCCAAGTGACCAACTCAAAACTACTTTCACTACACCTTGGGGTACATTCATGTATGTTAAAATGTCATTCGATTTAATGAATGAAGGGGCTACTTTCCAAAGGGAAATGGAAATAGCTTTTTTAGAAGACATAGGTTACTTCGTAGTCATATATCTTGATGACATCACTGTATACTCTAAGACTGATGAAGAGCACTTTGTCCACTTGAGATAAGTCTTTGAAAAGTGTAGAAAGTATGGCATGTCCTTAAATCATAAGAAAACTTTGTTTGGCCTTCAAGAAGGAAAACTCTTAGGTCACATCATCTCTGAAGAAGGAATCAAGATAGATCCCAAAAGAATATAAGGAATCTTACAAATAAACTATCCTAGAAACATTAAAGAGCTGCAATCTTTCATTGGAAAGATTAACTTCCTAATAAGATTCATCCCTAACCTTGCTGAGCTCCTAATAAATATCATGAATATGTTGAAAAAGGAAGTAGGAGTGAAGTGGAGTACGGAAGCAAAACTATCTTTTGAGCTGGTAAAACAATCACTCACACAAACACCAGTCTTAATCAGCCCTGACTTCACCAAGGACTTTTACATTTTCTCCTTTGCCTCTGAACATATTGTGGCAGCAGTATTTTTGCAAAAGAACACCATGGGGCAAGAACAACCCATATATTTCTTCAGCAAAGCCTTAAGGGATGCCCCTCTAAAGTATAACATTATGGAGAAACAAGCCTTTGCTTTAATCAAAGCTTTGAAGGATTTTAGAGTTAATATTTTGCATTCACATATCACAGCTTTTGCCCCACACACAGTTGTCAAAGACATACTTAATCAAGACCCCTATGGTAAAAGGGGCAAGTGGATTGCTACCATTTTAGAATATGATTTAGAAATCAGACACACTAAATTGATTAAAGGGAAAGGACTTGCAAAACTTATGGCTGACTCAAATTTCTAAGCTTTAGACATGAACATGGTTGATGTGTTAGAAGAAACTGAAGAATTTACAGCACCATACATTCAGAATGTTTTTAAATTCAACTTGGTATGCTGATATTATTTATGCGCTTCTTTATCTCAATGCTCCCCCTTCTTTGTCAAAAACCAAAGATAGATTCTTAAAACAAAAAGCATTAATTTTTTTCATTTTAGATGGAGTATTGTACTGGAAGAGTTTTGTTGGTTTGCTGCTTAAATTTTTGCTTGAAGATGATTCAGAAAAAATCATCCATGAATTACATGAGGGAGAATGTGGGGGTCACCTTTATTGGAAGACCACAACCAACAAGATCCTTAGAGCTAGCTACTATTGGCCTACCCTATTTCCCGATACTCACAAACTAGTCATGAATTTACATAAATTCCAAATCTTTGATGGAAAAAGAAATCTCCTACCTCTTCCCTTGCACCCCATCAGTGTTGAAGCCCCTTTTTAGTAGTGGGGTTTGGAATTCATAGGAGAGATCCATCCTACTTCATCTTCCCAACATAAGTGGATCGTCACTGCCACTAATTACTTCACCAAATGGATAGAAGCCATCCCTTATAGAAATGCCACTGACTCAGTCATCATAATATTCCTTGAAACCAACATCTTGTCCAGGTTTGGTTGTGCTAAAAATATCATCACCGATAACGCTGTTGCCTTTGCATCTAAGAAAATGGTAGAATTTTGTTATAAATATCACATCACCATGGGCCACTCCACTTCTTATTACCCACAAGGTAATGGACCAGCTGAGTCCTCTAACAAGAGCTTGGTAAACATCATTAAGAAGCTCCTAGAACAAAATAGAAAAGCATGGCATAGAAAACTAGTGCATGCACTATGGGCTGATAGACTAACCACCAAGAAATATATGGGTATGTCTCCCTATCAACTAGTGTATGGCATGGATGCAGTTTTTCCCACCTCTTTGGGAGTTCTAGTCATGAAGCTTCTTCAAGAAGTACAATCAAAATAAAATTACATGTAGAGGAGGCTAAACCAAACCATTCATTTGCAACAGTAAAGGGAGGAAGTTTACAAAAGGACACAAGCTATACAAGACAAATTCAAGAAAATCTTTGATAGGAGAACCAAAGCAAATGATTTCCATATTGGAGACATGGTTCTGAAATGGGACTCAAGAAGGTAATACAAGGGAAAACATGGCATGTTTGAAAATATATGGAAAGGCCCTTACATTATTCAGTCAGTTAGAGGCAACAACACTTTCTTTTTGCAAGAGCTTGATGGAACTGAAATTTTTGGAGGTCCAGTCAATGGGAGGATGCTTAAACATTACTTTTGTAAAGAAAACTAGTTTGTTTTTTCATTCATTGTACATATCACTGTTTGATAAAAAGAAAAATCACAAAAACAATATAAAACGAAAAGAGGGCAGAGTTTGAAAGAGAGGTACAACCCCATACCTAAAAAATAATAATGTTGAAAGTGTGCAAGTCTAAATGCCATGAATTATTTCAAAAAATCCTTTTTCAGTAATCCAGCCTAATCATGGCTGAACATGTTTTAAATTTATGGTTGATAAGTTAGTGAAAAAGAGTAGGTCAAAATTTTCAAGCTTGACTTGTCAAAAGATAGATTAGGAATGAGAGATGATGGTTCAACATGCTCAAATCTGAACCAAAGAGGAAAATGGAGATGTTAAACAAATGAAATATATTGCCCTCATGTTTCCTAAGATTTTTCTATACAAATATAACATTTGTGTGCAGCTTTTTGCAATGCCACATCTCATGGTGATTCAGATTGCCTAATCCTAATTTACTGTTCTTTTGATTTCATTTTAGTAGGATAGAGAATAAAGTTTGTCAAACATCTTAATCTTGAAAAATGAGTAGATTAGGTAGAAAGTAAAAATAGGTCATTATCTTAATCTAGACTCTTGGAAGAAATCAGGGTACAATTATATAGTTTGACTTTTTTTTTCAAAAAGAGAAATGTCAAGGGTTTTCCTATTCAAGTGCATTGAAGAAAAAATGTTAGGAAGTTAGATTGGGTAGGTATAGATGATGTTGATATGAATCATGCCTTTTTAGATCTCAAATATTACAGAATAAAAAAAAACATCAGCAAATGAAGAAAGAGAACATCAGCCCAATGGAGGAGGCACTGGTCTCCAAAATCAAGAAAAATCTAAAGTTCTGGACACCTCCTGAGAAGGAGCTTCCCTCCTGAAGTGAAATCACTATTAGTTATCCATAATTTTCACTATCTGAAAATGACTGAGTATTGGTCCTAAAATTCTTGAAACAAAGTTCATAAACATTGTGAGTTCTAGAAATATAAATGTCTTCATCATCCTAAGATAAAACTTTCACTATTTTATCATCCTATCTAGTCATGACTAACCCACTACTCTCGGAAGACCCACCATGGGCTCAAGCCATTTGTTTTAACCCTAACTTGTCACGGATTTTTTTTCACCATGTCATGCCTTTTTGCCCAAATCCTATGTTTTGTTTACCTACATGATTCCTCACTACTACCTAAACCTACCAATCAAATAGCCTTGCTATCTCTTCCATTATATTCTCAAACATTGATTGTCTCTACAAGCCATTTGGATAGTCAAGTATGTTGGACCTTAGGTCTTCAAATACACTAATCTTATCATAGTTCTATCTTGTACTTGGTGATCCCTAAGTTTAAGTGTCTGTCCAAATTCCAAGTCCAAGAAAGCCCCCATTAGGTCACCTAAGGTTTTAGTAATTCATAGGATGGATTTGGTGCCCAACAAGTTATGCCTTCCTGCATAAAGAGATTGTATTCAAAGAGGAGTAAAATCAAGCAGTTTTGATCCAAAGTCATTCAAGAAAAGCCTCAGTGGCTTAGAGCACAAACACTGCAAGGGAAAACTGCCCTTGTTCACATTTCTACAATGAATAGCCAAGGTGGCCACCAGCAATAATAAGAGGTAAGGTAATAATATTGTAATCATCACCAGGAGGTAGACACAAACAAGAAAAAAGAAACAGGCCTATAGGTAAAAGAGAATCAGGGTTTGTTTTGGTTGATTAACAAAACAGTGGTGACAAGCAAAAACAATCTCATAGATTCTAAGGACAGAAGCCACCTCCTTAGGGTTTTGCCAAAAATAGCATTTCTTCACCTACACTAAGAGAAGAAAAGACAAAGAGTATCAATTTAAAAGGGATCATTTTACCAAAGGGTAAGAAACAAAGTTTTTGAAATAAGATAAAAGGTTGGGCATAAGTTATTATTAAAACAGCCTAAAAAGAAAATGCGACCCTGGTTTGAATCTCAGCAATAGGCACCCAACAAAGGCCTCCATGTCAAAAATATTGTTCTGCAAAAGATGACAGAGGCTTAAGTAAACATTCTTTGCAAAAAAATGTCGAAAGTGTGTTTCACAACAAATATTAGTCAAAACGCACACTAAAAATATAGGGGACATTAACTTGGCAAAAGTGGGTTTGTTATTTTAAAAATTACTTTTCAAATAAAATATAAAACGTCAGTTGAACCTTTCCCACGCATCATTTTCCATTTCGAAAGAGAAGAAGCCATTGGGAGAATTTTTTTCGGGGTTTTCAGGCCAAATTGTAAAAATCTCGAGCGCTATGCACCGAGGCCAGCGCTACGCACATGGCCTTCGGCGCTACGCATAGGACAAAGGCGAGCAGTGTAAAAATACACAGTGATATGCGCTCACGCTCAGATCTTGGTGTTGCGCACCTAGACCGATGCTATGCACAGGCCCAACAAAGACCGAAAACACCCAGGATACAACCCAATCCGCCCGACGCTACGCACAAGTGCTACGCTCCGGCCATATTTCTCCACATTTTCTCAAAGAGCTCCAGAATCCAAAATTTCATCTTCAAAACTTCTGCAAGCAGAGCCTGAGGTTGGTGAAATTTTTTTCTCTTCCCAAGGTTTCCTTTTTCTAAAAAAGGAAGTCATCCATAGTCAAAATTAGACCAAACCCTAGACTATATAAAGATGAATTATTTAGTCTTTGAGTTAGGGTTTTCAAGTGAAATTGGTTTTGAGTACAAAAAGAAGATTGGGTGACCATAGGCTAACCTCTAACCCAAAGTGCAAGCTCTAAAAAATCATTTTCACCTTAGCCTTCATTTTTGCAAAGAGTTGACCTAAAAACCACTAAAAGCTTCTAGTTTGCCCAGAAAACCTCAAGAAAAGTCCAAAGGTCCTACTGCTGTTTTTTTGGACCAGTCATCATGTCAAAAGGAGATAGCCATACCAGTAGTGATGAGAGTCATACTCATACTCCCACCAAGCCAAAGAATCACGGAGGAAAAGAAAAAAGATTTGAGCCCCTAGACACCACTCCAATCACTTCATCTCCTATGATCCTTTCATGCTTCCAAGATGTAGGGTGCTCCAAATTTTGTGAGAAGGTCAAGAAAGTCAGTAGCCATTGAGACTTAACTATATTTTTCTTCTGTAGCTTACAAAACCATCAATTCAATATGGTAGGGGTAAAATTTGAGCTCTCATCTGAAATCATTTCCAAAGCAATAGGTATACCAAACATTGGTGAGGCGTGGTTCAAACAAAAGAATCTAGAGTTGAGTTATTATGGGCCCTATTCGAAACCTAGCTATCAACAAAATTGTAAGGTTTTTTTCCCTTTTTCCCATTTACTGGAGAGGTATGCTGCATTGATGAGGCAGATTATTAGTTATTTCACATGTGAAGGGAGATACTCCCGGATATACTCATATCATATAAGGTTGTTGATGCATTTTACCAGGGTCAAGATGATGAAACTACCTTACTACATTTTCTAAAGCATTGATAAAATCACCTCAGTTTTCAAGAAGAAAAGCTATGACCACCAAATTCCAAGCCTCTTTCATCACTCCCTGATAAAAATGATTTTCCTATACTAGTTAGAGCAGCAAGGAATATCTTGGGAAACCTTCATCTCACATGATATGTTTACAGACCCCTGGGCCGTCCTCCAGCAAAACTTGCATTCCGCTTCGCAACCATCTACCTCCACACATCCATCATCCCTCCATGTTCCTTTGCCACAAATAATTTCACCTCTTACCTCTTCCCCTAAATTTCCAAGTGAGGGGGCTAACAGTAGCCGTAGTGAAGAACAAATAGAAGGCAACAGTCAAGAGGAAACTGAGACAAATAATAACAGACAAGAATGGAGAAGTGGAGAAGAAGATGATGAAAATGAAGAAAACAGTGAAGAGGAGGGGAGTAGCCATTAAGAAAGCAGTGATGGCAATAATGAAATTAGTGAAGTCAGCCACAAAGATGAGAGTAGTGAGCCCGATGAAGAGGAAAACATAGATGAAAGTAGTGGGTAAAATGATGAAGAGGAGTAGCCAAATGATTAAGAGGAGCAGTCAGATGGTGAGGAGGAGCAAGATGATGAGGAGGAGAAAGATTATGAGGAGGATAGCAATCAAAGTACACCATACAATCAAGGAAAGAGTCATGATAGTCATGACTGTCTTGACAAAAATCAGTCCATGGATGACAAAGAAAATCAGAGTGAGGAAAGTGCAGAAGATATCAAGAAAACTAAAGGTCAAAATGATGATAGCACAACCCTTAAAACTTCCATTGATACCCCTCTCACATGCACATATCACAGAGGGAGAAGAAATGTGTTTGTTGCCTCTAAAAGGAAAAGGGCCATCTCTTGTCAAACAACCAAAACATTGGACAAAGGCAAAGAAAAAATGGAAAAGGTTGAATAGAAGGTACAAGTAAGAAGGAGCAAAAGGATCAAAAGGACTTCTCAAGGGCCTCTTTTTGCTAATCTAGACAGTGATAATGTGGACCAAGGGACAAGTACTAAGTTTCTCCTCTTAGAAAAGGATGCCCAGCTTCAAGAATGGGAAAATGATTTTGAGAGGGCACAAAGGTTCATATACTATTATAAAGAGGAGCATAAACGTTTCAAATAGGTGAAGAGGGGCCTTGCCTTGTAGAAGAAAATGGTAAAACACTATGCAAGGAAGAGCATGCTTGCTAATGCCAAAGTCAGGTAAGCCCTCATGGAGATAGAAGAGCTAAAAAGGACAAAAGCAGATGACAGCCTCAGGATTTTGGCTGATGCTTCTTAGTAGGTGTCTAAAACCCCTTGAGGGGTCTACAAACAAATTTTGAGGCAAATCTGGAAACCTTTTGTTTTTTCCAAATTTTGACCCCTAGGAGCGCAGTAACCTAGGTGCTACACACAAAATTGGGGCATCCTCAACTACTAGAGTTTACATTTTTGGATTTTTCATATCACAAAAATTCAACCCACAAAATTTCAGGTCAATTGGAGCATTTGTTTCCCCCTAAAAAGGTCAAAAAACACCTCAAAATTGACCTTTCTGCCTCCTTTTTAGGCCTGGCACTGCGCACAGAGAATTCATTGGAGATTTCCTTTTTCAGCTGGTAAATAGCATCAATTCAGCACAAATCAAGCATTTTTGGAAATTAGACTCATCAAGATTTCCAACGAGCCATCACGGGGCCAAATCTGATGCCAAAAAGGGGTCCAAAACTCAGCTGCAATAGACCCTATTTTTTGCTGAAATCGCGCTACGCACAAAGACACCCTTTTGCCAAAAAGTCAACAAAAGATATTGATTAATGAAAATTTGGTTTTTGAATGTTTTTTTGGAAAAATCACTCCTGATTTTATTTGGGAGTTATTTTTTGATGTTTTTCATTTATTATCTTATCTCCTATGTGTCTTGGGCATTGCATGGTCATTAAGCACATTTATGACATTTATGGCTAAATTAGGGTTTCTGGAAGCCTCTTAGGGTTTCCTCCTCCTCATTTTGCTCCATAAATAGTGCATGAGGCTTTAATGTATTAGTTGGATTTTGATGACTTATGCTGAAGAAATATATAGTCTCTTGGAGTTTTTGATAACAATTTGATGTCTTGGAGCTCATGCCTGCCCTGGTTTGCTTGTTAATGGAGAGAGACTGTTTGCACGGTCCAAAGCTTGGTTGATGGTGAAGTGTTTCTTATGTTCATGTTTTTTAGTTTTCCATTATGTTTTCCATCTTGCTATTTTGCAGTAGGACAAAAAATTTAGATTAAGAAATGTTTTCTGATGGCAACTTAATTCTATTTGTCCTTCACTGCCTCAATGTTTTCTTCTGTTGACATATGTTAGGGAATCCATCTCTTGCTCCCTAAGAAGTTCTTAGCTTGTCAATTTCTTGAATGTTTTAGATCAGTTAGTGTCAAGTATGATTTATGTTTAGCCCTGCATATTGTTTCCACTGAAATACTCTGTTCTTGGAATCATCTCTTTAAAAGCATCTTTGCCTAGGTTTCTGAAAGAATTCTATTCCAATCAACGTCTTTGCCTTCACTTAGCTAAATTTGTTTCAAGGAACCTTCATAGCTGTAACTTTAGATGTTCGGGGTTTTTCATCCTTCTATAATTATAGCTACTTATGCATCTTAAATGTTTTTCTGCTCTTAATGATGAAATCTATGAAAATTAAATAAGTTTCTTTCCTTTCTATGTTTCATCTAAATGTTTGTCTTGATTGATTATCTACTTTCAGTCTGAAATCAAATGGATTAGGTTTTGCTTATGCCTTTGATTCTCTTGCTATGCTCATAAATCTTCTAACTCTCTCAGTTTACAAGTACATAAAGGATTCAGTTTTTTCCCTTTATTAGCTTATTATTCTCAAACTTAATGTTCACCTCATGACCCTTCACAACCTTAAAAGATCCACCAACCAAGTTAAAATTGCCCTGCAAATGCTCTTAAAACCATTGATGAACTTATCATGACCTTGTTAGACTCCATTTCCCAATGACTTAACAATCTCCCTTTTTTTCCATCTAAAATCTATTTGAGCATCATACCCAACCAAAAATAATCAAAATACCCTGCACTTAACATCTAGCCTAAAATCAACCCAAATTAGCAAACAAGTTCACATCTTCGCACCTACTAGAGAGATCCCTCTCTGAGTCCAAGAAGCCTAGGTCCTTGGATTCCAAAGCTTGGTTTGATGTTACCCCTGTCCATTTGTATCTCAATCAATCTAGCAAAGTACGGAGACCTAACAGAAGGAGGAAGATGTAGAGGCTTGGCTCCTAGACATCACCAAGTATTTTCAAGTCTATGAGTGTGATAGTAACTTAAAGGCTATATTGGCCATTTATTAGTTGCACAATAGACCTTCTCTATAGTGGAAAGAGGCAGAAAGTGTGCATACCTTGGAGGATGAATAATTTTCTCTGAGGAATTTCGAAAGTAGTTTAAATCTCAATATTTAAATGAAAGGTACTATGATGATCACGCCAAGGAATATTATGAGCTATGTTTAGGACAATTAAAAATGGATTATTTTGTGTAAAATTTACCAATTTACTCTGGTATTTCTTTTATATTAACGAGGAGAATCTAGGGTAACATTTGAAATTTTGGCCTTGATCCCAGTTCTGTTTGCTTGATTTTAACTCCTTAGCCCAATGGACAAATAGATTCCCCACTATCCATCTCTTCTAGTGATTTTTCCCACCAAACCAATCAAAACCAAAACCAATTGCACAATCATAACTAGCCTAATATCTTATAATTAAAATAAAGTTAAATTTTATAGAGAGAGCCCTATGTGAACCCTAGGAAGGCTGGATCCTAGAGTTTAAAGCAAATTTTTGGTTACCTCAGTGAGTTCTTTCCTTAACCTTGAGAAATTACTGAGTGATAACAGGCCCTAAGCGTTAAGAGGTAAAATATCAGAAGTATGAATAATTGCTGAGATCAAAAAGATACTTACAGGGTCATCATAGTCAAAATTCAAAGGCAAGTTCTTGACATTTCATGAGAAAATTCCATCCCCATGTGGAGCCACTGTTAGGGTCCTATAATAATATGGTTCATAATTTTTGAATTGACCTTGATAGTCTTGTAAATATGTACATACCTTTCTTTCTGCAAGTTGCTTTCCCATATTTTGAAAATGAAAAATAATAAAAAATGAAAAGAGGGTAAAATTGAGCAAGTCAAAATGCCACTACTATTTACCTTTACTGCAAGAATAATTATTATGTGCAGATAATCAAAATGTCAATAAATGCCATAATCCATGATAAGTTAAAAAATTTAATCTTAAATTTTAATGCTTTGAATTTCATGTTTTAGATAGCGAATAAAGATATGTCAAACAGTTTAAACTTGAAAAATCAATAGATAAGATACAGAATAAATGAGGAGCTCAACAGTTTAATTTGAGCCCTCGAATGAAAGAATGTTATACTTAGATAGTTTTTATGCTTTGAAAGAAAATTGATTTAGGGTTGCAAGCCTAAATGCAACAATGATTAAAACATCATTGGACAAAAATTACTAATTTCCCCTTCCCCATAATGATTCAGTATTCTAATCCTTCAGTTAAAAAGGCTCAGAGCATTTCTCTGACTTCTATTGGGACCGGACCCAAGGCTTGATAACTGATTGGTTAAAAATATTGAATACCTACATAGAACCCATTTTTATCAACATTTACCCTTCATCCATAATCATGATCCCTTTTCCTAAGTAAAAACCCATTTTTACTTATTAAAGGTAAAAACCCTACCTAATTAGTTTCATCTTCATTCTGAAACACTCAAAAACCTATAAAATGCATTTTATCCTAAGTTTAAGTGTGAAAAACAAAAGAATGGGACAAAATGTGCTTATTTGTCTATCTTTTACACTTTACTTAGTTTTAAATCATGTATTTTTCATTCATTTCCTACATTACCCCTTTTTATTTCATATTAATTTCTAACTTATATATTAATCCCCTAAACTATACCCTCCCGTATATTATTAAATCGTTTACATTTAAAATAACCCCAAAACCCACTATTTTAAATTTTTAACCTATGTTAAATATCCCACGTGATGAAATAATCCCGCCAATTATCCCATAGTTTTTAACGTATCAATAAAACTAATCTCTACCCCTATGGAATTAAAACATTAGTTAATGTTATATTATACCATATAATAAAACTCGGGCTAATGTATTGGTTGAAACAGTTGTGAAATGTTTTAATTAAAACACATATATGATATTACCCCTACGCTATCATATAAGCCAAAGTTTAAAACTTCATAAATTTTTATTTATAAAGTTAGAAACCCATCCCGCCGAATATCAAAACCATGGACCCCACACCAATCCCGATGCAGCTTTTGAAACAGAACTTGACCATTCGCATGAGTCCCTCGCAATCCAACGATGGAAAACCCATATCGCAAATAAAGTTGCGCACTATCAACCATTTCATTTCTATGCAGAATAAATTGTTTTTCTTGTTTCTCTCTCCTCAACGTGGAATATTCTAATTGGATTGCATTCAATCTGTCCAAAATTTATTACCAACATAGACCCGCACGATAACCACCCCTAGTTTCTTCCCTTTGAATCCAAAAACCACCTATTCGCCCAATTTGACTGCCATTCATTTTAGGTTAAATTAACCCTAAAACGTCTAATAAACCTTAAAAACGCATTGTTATTCCCTTAACTGCTCTTATCAAATGCAACTACCATTCTGACTCAGAGAAAACAAGCCTTCACATGATTTTTATGCCCAGAACCTGTTAAAAGGCTGCATTTACCATTAAATATTGCCAAGAAGCTCCATAAAGCTCCAGAAACCAGAAAAATACCACAGAACCTGTTATAAAGCCTCAGAGCCATTTTTAAAGACCAATATATGTGTGCAACAAGTATTTCTCTAAAAATTGAGCTTGTTAATGATTTTAAAGGACCTTAATAAAGAACAAATCCAGTCAGAAGTTCAAATTTTTCCAAAGAAACCTATTAGAAGAAAAAAACAGGCCAAACGCTGGAATTTTTTTTGAGAAATCTTGTTCTATATTATTCACTGTTTTAAATGAAAAAATTGAGTTTACATGGTTTTTATAAACTGTTTAAAACTCTAAATTAAGACTAGAAATCCTCTAAAGGTAGCCTATCTTCTGTTCTTGATTTCAAAATATTTGTAATCCAATTATCCATTGAAGAAACCCAAGAAACCCCCGTTTCATGTTTCCTAACCAGTGAAGGTCTGTAAATCAGTTGAAGATTGAAATTGAAAGAAAAATCCAAGAAAAGACCATATTTTGCTTGCTTTAATCCAAGAACACCTACTAAGGTCAAAAAATACTTCTGTAAACTATTTAAACTTACAGAAGTAGCCAGAAAAGCCGAAAATCAGAGTTTTTGGTAGTACAAAAAGCCTTAAAATGCCTAAACCTACTCTAGCTGCATCTTCCAAGATTGCCATCATTATAAATCCTGTACAACCCCCTGTTTTAGACATTGAGAAGACCCCATTAGTAGATGTTGAGTAGAAGATAGAAGATCCCATTGTTGAATTCAATTTATTTGACCTCCACTACTGGAGCTATGAAAAATCCTTAGATCGAGTGGAAGAAGTTCAAATTTGAGAATCAAACTTGCCTAAATATGTTGTTCCAGTTACTCATTCATGTGCAGAGATTATCAGATTGTGTCAGAATTATTATGTGCCTAAAAAAAGAGCCATAGTAAATGCAAACAAATAAGTAATTTTTACCATTACTGTTAAGTCCCTTAACCAAATGCTATAACTCAAACCTGATCCTCGAGCAGTTCCTTTGTCTATAGAAGCCCTTACCAAGTTGTATATTGTCCTTGATTTTACCAAAATATTCCAGATATTTCAAATATTCATGCCTTTACATGTTGAAATTCCTCAAATCAATCCTCCATATTCTACTTCAAGATTTCCAGAGGGGTCTAGGCATGTCATTTCCATGTTGTCATTCATCCTAGGATATTTCACTGATGAACTTACAGATGAATCCATTTTAGGTTTCTTATCTAGTTTCACACCAGCAAAAACTCCATCTGTTATCTTCAATTATGATGGGTATATTGCTAACAATATTCATGAACAACCAGTTAAACTGCTTACTAAAGGAGTGTTTAGATACACATCTTTCCTTTTACACATTTTCTTACAATTTCAAGCAGAAAATTTTCTAGTATCCTTATAGAATCTTGACTTAGAAGGAAATCCTCTTCCAGTCAATTTTTGGACCTCTTTAATCAGAAAAGAATCCACGGAGTTTACATATGTAGAGTTTTTAGACTTCTTCATCCACCCATTGATAAAAATGTTAACAAATAATGAACAGTTGAGGATAAATGATGAGATGAAGAAGATTTTACAGTTATTAGAGCAAACCAAGACTGGAGATTGGTATTTGTATTAAAACACACAGAGATTAGAGTTTTTGGATCCAATTTGTTGCCCTACAAATTACCCAAATATGTACTAATGAGTGTTTTTTCCTTGGAATACATGAGGAAAAATTTAAATTCTGATTCAATTAAATTTTTAACAGCAAAGAAGAAAACACAGTTTAAGTTAAAGAATCAAGTAGGACCATTCATTTGCAATCATAGATATGCGGAGATAGAAGCAGCCAAACAGTTACTAGCGTACAGATTTGAAGAGAGATTCTCCTGGAAGTATGATCCATAAGGGATACTGAGTAAAATGAGGGTTAAGTGTAAACTGACACGCTACATTCATGAGAAAAAACTAGAGATTGAGAAGTATGCTAACCAAACTGAGTGGACAGAAAATACTTTAATAGATGTAGTAAAACAAAGTGATACTAGTCACACTTTACAAACTGCATATCAAATAGAGAAAGCCACCAAGAGAGTCAAAGAAGAAGGTTCTTATGTTGCTGAAACCACTACTGAAACTAATTTCAAGTTAAGATACAATAAGAAGCCTAAGTTAAATACAGTAGGTAAAGGGAAGATAACCATTGAGGTTGAAGATACAGAGAATATAAATGAAGAACAGGTTGATAATGCAAATGCACATTTGATAGAAAAACAACAGAACATGGAAGTATTATCCTCACAAACAGTTGAGGAAAAGGATATAGATATTAGGGAAAAATACAAACAGATTAAGTTAAAAAATGAAGAGATTAAAAATGATATTTACTCTCAATATCTGAAAAAAACACCAAGCATTCAAAACAGACTTTTATCTACCTTTGATTACTAAAATAAAAAGTTGATCATGTCAGTATCAAAGCCTATAGTGAAAACTCCAAAGATAGTTGCAGATTACAAGAAGATTGATTTAGAAGTGCCAACAGAAAGCATTCATGCACTTGATCAAATAGAATTTCATAGACAAAGTTCATAGATGTTGTATTCTACTGTTACAACCAAAGATTTGAGTGTTCAAAAACTTCATAACACTATCACAAACATGAAAGATCAAATGAAACTTGACAAAGCCTCATTATATGCTAAATATCTCACAATTAAAACTTTATAAGAATTGGTAATTCAAGTGGGATATGACAGTGCAAATGTCAAAGAAACATAACAGCTAGTAAGGAAAAAGAATGAAGACATTGCACAATTTAGGAAACAACTTAAATTTCCATCAAGTGAACATCCTCAAGCCAAAGAAATTATACAGGAACAAACTCAGAAGGATGACATGATGAATTTAATATTTCAACTAACAACACAGATCAAATAAATGGAGATTCAAATGGATAAACTTGTTCATGAAAAGGAAACAAAAAAAGCATGGGAAATTCCTTCAGTTATTTCTGTGGTTAATACAGCTGTGCCTTAAACTCTAGTAGAAGAGTTAGCACCCAAAGAACCAGTGGCTATTGCAGTGGTAGTGACATCATCTACAACTTCAGCTACAGAGTCATCCACCACAGCAGCTCAACCCACAGATGAGGTTAGTAAATTAGGAAAAGCCATGGAAGAAATGTCAATTGAGACAAGTGATATTAGTAGATTGAAAAATATGATTGATAACCTTGAGAATAAAAACAAGTAGCTCTAATAGATGCTAAAACTCATGAGAAAAGGGCTAATAGATTAAATGAAAAACTGAAGAAGTTAAAAAAGGAATTAACCTTAAAGGAGCCGATGTCATATGTGAAAAACTATTTATGGAACAAAATCATTGAAGCCATAAATGATGTGTGGCCCTCAATTCAAGTGATCTTCAAATAGAGAGATTTACTAAAAGCAGCACTAGTAGAAATTTAGAAGATTAAAGATGAGCTTGATAACAAATATGAGCAAGCAATAGAATTGATCAAGTTTCTTAACAAAAAAAACAAACAAGAGTTAGAATAAATTGAGATTACTGACAGGACTGAAACAATCCTTGAAATAAGGAAATTCATCACCAAGAATAACCTCATGAAACAGCTTGAAGAGAAGTGTGAGAATATGAACATAGCCATAACGAAATTCATGGTTAAATTTGAAAATCTTAGGCAAAGAAGATTGCCTAACATTTTGGTTATCAATGATAATCTTATGCCTCAGGAAGATTATAATAAAAATATCAGAGAATATGAAAGACAGGTGGAGAAGGAACTCCAACAGGGAAGGTCTTACTCAGAAGCTTTGAAGATTTATTCTATCTACAACATGAGATAAGACACTTGTTTTTCATAAAACCAAATTTTTCCAGTTATACAGAGGCAAATGAAAACTTCAGAAAACTGAAGAAGATATAAATTCCAAATGAAGATAATTGGCAGTCACTTATAGATATACTATGAAAGGTAAAAGGAAGAAAGGTAAAAGATAGAAAAATAGTTCGTTGATTTTAAGTCCAAACAGAGCTTTTATTACAGCAGCAAACAGTTTAAAGTGGTAAAAGAGTATTTGATTTTAAAGAGTATCAGAGATTAAAGAGAATCAGAGTGAAAGAGTAAAAGATAAAGTAGATCAGATTTCAAAACCAACTCGAAAATATTTGAGCCAGCAAAGAGCACACCAAGGCATCCAACTGCACCTAATCCACAATTAGTTTCTATTTTATTTAGATAGATAGTACAACTTGCTGATTTGTTAAGCAACTGTCCCTATTTTTTTGTAAAGATATTTTTATTTTCCTTAGATAATTCCTAGAAGAATTCTAGGATATTTTGTAAACAATTATGTATAAATACTTCACACTTTGAAGTATTATTGGGGAATAGATCGCTAAATATTTCTATAGTCATTTTTTATTGGACTTGAAGGCTTTTTTGTTTCAAATCTCGAGTAGTAGACTAGATCGAACCAATTAGCATCATATTTCAAGATTCATGTGATGAGCTATTTAAGTGAAGTATTTTCTACTTGTCAATGTTTATCTTCTTTGTTTCATGCATCCATCATGTGTTATAAATTTGAATGAATAAATAGGAGTATTACTTCAGGATTTGTTAAAAGAACCCTGTCTTTATTGTTTATCATTTCTATGTTTCTGCTGATTTCCAGAGTAGGGAACCCTTAATTTCTCCCTCTTTCATTGGACCTCTGCCTACTACTTCTCTTTTCTATATCAAAGAACCCTTCACTGCTCTTTATCCCGATCATATCACCTCATCAAATAGCCTTCCAAGATCTTCAAGGGTTATGTATTTTTCCCTGAAAACATTTGACTTTTTGACCTTCATCCTAGCTCTGTTTGCTTGATTTTTGACTTCTCCACCTAATGGACAGACATATTTCCCACTATCCATCTTATTAAGTGATTTTTCCCACCAAATCAATCAAATCAAAACGAAATTGCACAATAATAACTAGCCTAATATCAAATAATCAAAACAAAGTTAAATTTTATATAGAGAGCCCTCTCTGAACCCTAATAAGGCTAGATCTTAGAGTTTAAAAGTAGGGTTGTGGTTACCTCTAGTATTATTTTAACTAGAAATGAAAATCTCACAACTTAGAGAATTACTAGAGTGATAACACATTCCTTAATGGATTTAATTTTATTAGGGTTTACCTTAACACCCTCATGAGATACAATATGACCCATATATTACACCTCTTTTACTCCAAAGAAACATTTGGATGTTTTTTCATATAATTGTTTCTCCTCCAATAGTTTGAGCACCCTCTCAACTTATTCAACATGATCCTTCCAAGACCTGTTGTAGATTATTATATCATGAAAAAATACTAGCACAAATTTTATAAGGAAGGGTTTGAAAATCGAATTCATCAACCGTTGAAATGTATAAGGTGCATTGGTAAGGCCAAAAGGCATGACCAAAAATTCTTAATGACCCTCATGAGTTTGAAATATTGCTTTTGGAATAACTTCAGTCTTCATTCTATTTTTATGATATCTTAAACAACAATCCAACTTGGAAAAACAAATTGATCCATGTAATTCATCCAATAATTCATCAATCACAGGAATGGGAAATTTATCTTTAATAGTGAGTTTATTGAGCTCCCTATAATCTAGACACATGTGCAATGATCCATCCTTATTGTGCACTAATACTATTGGAGTAGAGAAATAACTTTGACTAAGTTGAATTATACCAGACTCTTAACATTTTTGCAATCATATGTTCAATTTTTCTCCGTTGGACATAAGGATATCTATAAGGCCTGATGTTGGGAGGAACAATTCCTGGAATCAAATGAATAGCATGATCATCACCATGAATAGGTCGCAGTCCTTTCGTATTTTTAAACCCCTTGCAATGATTGTCTAAGAATTTTTGGAGATTTGGAGAAATAGATGATTTTGATGTTGGAACTTCTAGTGAGCATAATTGTGCAATTACGCCTCATTGTTATTTATTTAGAAGTTTTTTCATGAAATTATAACTTATTATCTTTCCCATATTTCCTACGATACCCCATAATTCTAATTACTTTCCTTCCAGAAAAAAAATTGAAGAAAAGTTCTTGAAAATTAAAAGATAATGTCCCCAAAGATTGTAACCATTGTACTCCTAGTAGAACATCAACAACCCCCATTGGAATGGAAAACATTGGACTATTCAATAAATATTCCCCCATGGTTAGCTTGATATTATGGCATTTTCCAAAGAAAATTATAGTTCCTCCATTTGCAACCATCACTTGACATTCTGGTGTTGGGTATAGGAAACAATTCAATTCCTTGGCTACCTTACAATGAATAAAATTATGGGTACTACCTGAATCAATCAACACTATTACATTTTTCTTCTTGTTATTTCCCTCTGTCTTGAGATTTTGAGGAGTGGTAATTCCTTCCAATGCATTACACAATATGGTCAGACTATTTCTTCTTCTTCTAGGGTTGGTTCCTCATGTATATCCTCTTCTTTTCAAGTTTATTGTTCATTTTCTTCCTCCTCGTCACAATCTATGTAAAATAATTTCTTCTGAGCATACTTATGACCTTTAGTGTATTTTCTATCATAAATGTAGCAAAGCCCTTTTTCTCTTTTTTCTTCCAATTGTCGTGGTTTCAACCTTGTAGGTTTTGGAAGTATAGGAGTAGCAACACTTCCATATTTATAGATGTGAATGGTAGGCTTCCATGTCGCCATAATTTTACATTCAATTTTTATTTCCAATCTGAATGCCTTCTCCAATGAATCAAGTTCCCAAACACGAACTTCATGTTGGATGTTATCCTTTAATGTCCCTATGAAGACATCAATCTTGTGTTCCTCTAAAATATTAGATACCATTCTATTTAATTTTTGGAATTCCTCAGTGTGCTCCACCATTGAACCCTTTTGTTTGAGATTTTTCAATTGGATAAATAAGGTGTTGCTCTTTGTATCCTCATAATGTGCTATCATTTCCTCCGTAAAAATTGATCAAGTGATAATTTTTTTACGGGAGCGAAGCCATCGATACCATACAAATGTATTCTTCTCTAAATGCAAAGATAGAATGCATACCTTTTGTGTGTTTTTCACATTATTGAGATCAAAATGTTGCTCCATCTGTAGTATCCATGTTACGAGATCCTTTCCATTAAAATTCATCATATCCATATTCAGAATATGGTGGTTCATCCATCCAACATTATAGTTTATGAAATCAAGATTAACATTTATTTTGTTCTCATCATGAGGTTCCTCTACTATATTTTCGCTATTAGGAAACATTTCTTGTATCAACTTTGTCAAAACTTCCATCCCTGCTTTTAGATCATTCTTCATGATTTCCATGTTTTCTCTCATTTTTTATTCCATTTCATCTATATTAGCTTCCATGCCATCTTCCATGCCCTTCATCTTAGCTTCCATGCCATCCATCTTAGCTTCCATGCCTTTCTTCAAACCATACATCTTAGCTTCCATTCCTTTCTTCAAAATGTTCGTTTCACTTTTTTGTTGCTCTTTGAGAGAGCGAAATTTGGTGCACTTTCACTTCTAATTTTGATATGTCATGTTGCAATTATTCGTCTTCATGAGTCATCGTAGATACTTATAAATTCTTAATCGGTGTTGAATTATTTTTAGGGGGAATTTTAGAACCCAATATTGATTTCTATTCTACAATATGACCTTGGAATCAATTCAAACTGATTTTTCACACAAGACTTATGTAATTCGAAAAAGATACACACCTTTTTATTGCTTTTGAGGAGCTCGATATTGAAATTGTAATATCTCTATGATTTCGGATCTTGAATATTTGAAATTTGGCTCTATAGTAGCACTCTGAATCTTCTTTAAAATTCCATAGGTCTTACCTGATTTGGATTCTTCAAGGAAAATTTATGCCCAATCTCCCACAATGACCTAATTATGGACTGGTTCAGTAGAGAAAACTTGTATGGCATACCATGTGTCACGGTTTCCTCCTCTGAAATTGATACACATGAAACTAAAGTATGTGTAGTTGTGGCCACTTCTGACAAAATTTCAATATGATGCTCATAGAGAGATTTAGGATAATTTTCCCACGGTCACCTCTTTGAGATGAAATTTGGGAGCCTAAAAAAACCATAACGTCCACAGATCATATCTCCAAAAATATTGCGAACCAAGATCTAAAATGTTTACATGACGTTCCTATATATTTCATCTTCGGTCTATAACAATTTCAACTTCTAAAAATTCCTATAAAAAAAAGTTATAGATAAAATGTCACGATGACCTGTTTGGAGCAGCGAAACCCTAGAATCCAAAGTTGTGATACCAAATATTATGAAACAAGCTCCAAAAATAGAAGAAAAGAGAGATCATTGCCTTAGAAATCAACCACTTCTAGGGGGAAACCTCCAATACATTACATAAATGAGCAATTATTCAATGATACAAAGGAAAAAACCTCCTTCTATATATAGGAGTCCATGGGGTCACAATATAATCCTATCCGACTCAACAATAATAATGTAAGAGAAAAATAAAAACAATATTGAGGTTACATGGGTATAACAATAACAATAAGGGGGTTACACAAACAACAATAATGGACTATGCTGGTAATATAGGGACCTAACAAGGGGTTATTAATGACATTTAATGAGTGTAAGGTTTAAAAGATTGATATCTACATCAAGTGTATTTTGAATAATTGAGCGCCAAATTTTGATTGTAATGATTTAACTCTAACCTTCTCTCCTATAATCTCAGATCTGAGTTTACTCTTTCCACTTGAATTCATGAAAATTCCTAATGGAGTGAGAATAAATGGAATGACAAAGAAAGGCAAGGATATTTCCCAAATATCCACTGAATAACACTCCAACATGTATCCATTGTTTTCAGATACAACTTGCAACAAGGATTGCAGTTGTACTTCATGGGAAGCAATATACCACATTTTTTAGGAAGAAGAGCCAAGAGAAATAGTAAAAATAGCAATAACAAATGGGATAGTTTCCTTAGACTCATCCTACTTCAACGTTGCATGTTCGTTTCTTCACAGAATAGAAAAGAGGCCAAATATTTTACCCTACACAAACATGCTAAAATGGGTTATTGATAACCTTAGTATAGTAGATAGATCATTAAAAAATTCTAAGCTAATATTGGTTCGTTCACTGCAGAATATTTAAGGATAATGTATCACTTTCCCATGCTGCAGAATAATTATGATAAAGATTTTTTCCAAAGATTTACGAAGAATAATACATACCTCATGAAAGTGATTAAGGGATGGAAAGAAGATCAAGGAAAGTTGAAGAAAGATAAACTTGGTATGTAGCCAGAAGAAAGATAAACTTGGTATGTAGCCAATAGCACAGTTACCCTCCCCTTATTGTTATGCTGCTGGAATGTTATGTAGGTTGTTTTCAAAAAAAGATACCACTAGGCTTTCCATAGAGTGGGTCCCTTTAATTAACACAATCATCAATTCCTTTATTACGAATTGGGAAAGCATTTTGTCTGATAATTTGGCTAGAACTATCATGGAATACATAAGAAAAAAAAAATTTCCGCTAGAACAATACCCCCCTTATACATGGTTGCTTACATTATTGGTTTAATTTTATTTTATTCAAGATTTCCTTTCATGGGATGGAAATGGATAATCTAGGACCCTTCTCCAATCCATATTTACCATAGAGCACTTTGGGAATCAAATTTTCATTTACATTTCTATAAAATTTGCAATTGAGTTATGTTACCCATTCATTAGATTATCCTTAATAAAAATGGCCCTAGGATTTCTAAGGAGGCTAGTACAAACATTTTAGTAGTTGCTAGATGGTTTTCTGAAGATAATTTTAGAGTTTTTGGGAGATATGATTCTCCCCATATTTTGCCCTATTATGTTCCTCATAAGCTCCTAGCGAGGGAAATTTCCTACCAACTTCTAGTAAGTGGCTTTTCCAAACAACTCAAAGATGCCAAGAAGGCCATTTGGCCTACTTTCCCTTTAGAGTGCGACACTTTTTCCCTTTTTGACATTGGTCATGCATTCAAAGAAATTTCAAATGTCATTTCATTAAATAAGCCTCTAATGCCAATGAGGCCATTTGATCCTAATAATGTGGTTAATAATTTCACCACTGAGATTAAATTGAAACCTTTATTAAATGATAAAAATATGTTTGAATATTTCTTTAAAGGTCTGGCTAAGTTCATAGATGTATTGAAAAATGCATCTAGACAACTCAGTAAAATAGACTTTGAGGCTTTCCAAGCATATAGAAATAAAAGGCTGGAAACAATTCTTTTATACTTGTTATTTATTAAAAATGTCAAAATACCAATTCCCAACATTAGTCTGGATAATGAGGCAAAGTATATGTTGGAAGATGAATCTTAAGAGAAATCAAATCACGAATCATTAAAATCACAAAATAATTCTCAAAATTCGAATCACTCTAACAATGAATCTGAGAGCAGGAATGAGAGTCCAGAGAAAATAATTGATAAAGTGATTAAAGGTACTGAGATGCAAATCGAACGAGAAATTAATGGATTTGAATCATCCTCTGAA
This sequence comes from Pinus albicaulis, assembly GCA_034641835.2. Taxonomy (NCBI): domain Eukaryota; kingdom Viridiplantae; phylum Streptophyta; class Pinopsida; order Pinales; family Pinaceae; genus Pinus; species Pinus albicaulis. The sequence goes on from JAXQQM020086464.1 coordinate 60,299, forward strand.
GAAGTTCACCATATCGAGAATACACCCGACCAGACAGAGGAGCCTAAATCAAAATATTTGAAGAAAGAATGGGAGAAATTTTCCAAGGAACTAGAAACAACACCATCACCAAAGCCTAATGTTGATGAATCCACAAGTTTCCAAACTCCAGAGCAGCCCCAGAATTTAGTGGAAACAACAATTCCACTACAGTAGGTACCAAAAGATCATGATTAAGAGATCATCCCAGCACACCCTAGAGAATTTTTTTTTTTAAATATTGAAGAGATTTCTCCACTTGATGTCTTCTACATCCTGAATCATAAGTTTGTATTTAAAAGAAGAAGCAGAAGAATAATTGATGAATCAATTTCAAATCTTATGGATGAGTCTGTAGACATTCTGTGGAAGGATCTCTTGGCAAATCTTACATAGCCTTTGACTAAATTATCACAGTTCGCAGGAGCATATGCTATTTCTACAACTGACAAAGCTATAGAGGTAAAACTTCTACTTAAGCAGAAAGAAGACAAAGTGTAAGAACTGGAGAAATTGCTAGAGCATCAAATATTTAATTGTAGTAGGAAAATTGAATTGAAGAAGTCTCAATTTAAAAAATACTTTGATATATTGAAGTTGGAGCATGAGGTGCAAATTATAGAGAAAGAAACACAACTTGAAGCAATAATGGACAAAGTGAAAGGTTAACCTTAGGTAGAGAAACTAATAAAAGAAGCACTAGAAATAAATGAAAAGCTAAGGCAACAGCAAGAAACCTTTTATCAACAAGTTTCAATCACCAGTTATTACTGTGGTACAAGTAAAATTTTGATCCAACAAGTGGCTAATAGAAAGCTTGAATGTGAAATAGTTGAAAAGAAAATTAAAGAGTTCATTCAATGGAAAGGGTTTGATGCAAGGAAGAAATATGACCTCCCTAATATAGTTAAATTTCATAAAGATATTTTATTTATGGATTGGGAAATACATCTGAGACAAGTAGAAAAAGCAATGACAAAGGCATCAAGGTTGACAAATGAAATTATTGAATCTATTAATGAACAAATTTTAAAATTTGAACTTATTAAAGAATCCACATCTCAAATTCTCCCAGAGCTCAAACTATTAGAAGCACAGTGGAAGGAATGTAAAGAGTTGCAGGTGGAAATGATTAAAAAGATAAATAATTTTGATCCAGAAAATTACTGGAATTTTCTGATCAAGCCTTATAATCAGTGCCTAACCCTACAGTCATTAACTGATTATACAAAGAAATCACAACCATCAGTTTAGAATGCATTAATTAAAGGCAATATCATATCAAGGATTACACAAACACCTCAGCTAAAGCCAATGGTGGATATTTTTCATCTCCGAGACCAAATGCACAAAGAGGATCAACCCACATAACCATATTGTTATTTTATTTCCTAGATTGTAGTTTAAGATTACTCGTTATGAGGATGGTTGTTAGAAACATCCTACATTTTTTATGTAACAATACTAGTTCTATTAAGAGGTCATATGGTACATAATGATATAACAATCAAGATAAGAAAAAATGGGACAAACTAGAAATGATAAACTATTAACCTCAGTCACGATAAATAACTAGGATATAAGAAAAAGAACCAGGAATCAGAATTAGGAAACAAAAAGGACATAAACATTGGACTATACCCAGAGTGGGTTGAATCCTCCATACGACATTTTTTTCCTTTATTTTTGTTGAATTTGACCCATCTAGCCTACTGTGGGTGGGTGAGAACCAATTGCAGACCATTGTTGACTATGGGAGGAATCTCCTTATCCAAATCAAAGGAGGAGGACTAATGAGTGTGTTTTTGAGTGCTCACAGAAACCATGGGTCCGTTATGGTCAGCCGAGGGTGTATCTTTTTTTTTTACTACAATATCTGCATCTGCTTCAATCTCCTCCTCGCCTGAGCTCAAGGAATGAATGTAATCCATGGGGGGGAGATCACACAGTTTCCATCTTTTGAATTTGTATTTGTGATTTATTTTTCTTCTTTTGGGCAAGGAACGTGGTGCAGGAATTGTGAAGGTGCCCTTTTTATTGGTAGCAGCGGTAGTGGAAGGTAGTGTTCTCATAGTCCAAATTCTAAGTCCAGAGGAAATCACCAATTTTGAGATTAATTTGATCAGGCAGACCTTTTCTTATGTCTATTTCAGCTCATATTCTACCATATGTGTATATTCCTTTCTCCCCCCTAGAGGGATCTATTGCTAGAAAACGACCCCATGTGTTTCCTATACCTTGCAAAACATAAAAGTGCCATAGATGTGCAAGTAAGTTGGGAATTTTGACCCATATAGCAAGCTTGCTGATGACTGTCATCGAGGGGTCGAGGTCTTGGAACTAGGGGGTGAGGAATAGCCCTAATGTACCCCAAAACCATGGGCCTTTTGATAATATTCGCTGAAAGTGAACACTATTTTGAATAAACCCTTCAAGTATAAGATGACCTTGTTGTTTTTGGTCCAAATGGAGTGAATCCATTAGTAGAGATCCACTATGTGAGGCAAAAGTACATTGAATATATAGATGATGGCGGATTCTGCATATTTTTGAAGCTGATCTTCAAGATCTGGATGAGAAATTTCTATGGAGCGAAATTCCTCCAGTTTATCAACTAGAAAAGGCTTGGGAGCCTCAGAGGGTTGAGTTGCTTTTTTTGGATCTTGTGCAACGAAAACATCCCTATAGAATAAACCTAGAGTAGAGGATGGTTTCCCAGCTGCTCCCCCCCACAAACGTAGGGTTAAGACTATAGAAGCATCTCTTTTAATGTTATAAAATGAAAGGGGAAGAGAGTGATTTAGCTGTTTACCTCCGTATAGAAGTATATTAAGATCTTAGGGACTGCACAACCTACATTCAAGGGCATGCAAGAGGTTCTGCACCAGATCTGTTGATCGTACCCAATGTAGCATTGATCTCCCCGAGAGGAGCGAGATCTAGATCTAAAAAGTGAGGGAGGGTGGATCTAGAAAAACCTGGATGCACAGGTGAGTTTTGGAGGCCATATTGAGTAACCTCGTTGGGTCCCTGCATTCAACAACACCATATTAATAATTTCCTTTTCCCCATGAGTGCGGTCAACTCAGTCTTTCTCGATCTGGAGTTTCGCATTGGTTCCTGAAACTGTTGGGACACAAAGATGGTTTAGGACTCTCTGAGACTGGATCATTAACAGTGATAACGGTAGGGAACCATGTGTCTTTTGGGAGTCTCTTGGGGTTGGGGGCCATATTCTTCCTATCTTCAAGGATGTCGTGGACCTGCTGGCGAGGAGGAGCCACCTCTGTCTCTACTTCATCGAGTGCATACCTCGCAGGGAGCCTGGCCCTTGAATTCTTTTCCTTTTCGTTCATATCATTGCACGCATACTCATTTTCTTGTGTTGGCTTGAGTGGAATCATGCCTTATCTTGATTTCTAGATGCCATTTCCTGTAGCGCCAAGTAGCAGTCTATTGGCAGCGGAGGCCAGGGAAGCGATGGCTAGAAATTTAGGGTTCATTTTCCCTCCTGCTCATGATCAAAATACATGTAATAATATATATTAAACATATTTTATTTTAGTATTTAAACCCTTCTCATGCATTTAGAGAAGGTTCTAGAAATTTTTCAAAAAAAAAAATGCAAAGAATGCACTTAAGTAAGTTTGTGAATTCCTTGATAAATTAATGGAACATATTCTATTATCTTTTGAAATTTGAAGCTGTTCGACTGAAGTTTCACTATTGTACTCTCTACATTGCTTGAAAGTGAAGAGGAGCATAAAACTACTATCAGTTTGAATGAGTAGAACCTCATATATATGGTACTTCTACACCTTATATTAATTTTTTATTTTTAGATTGACAATTATGTTTTTATCTGCATTACATATTTGAACTGTCATCATAAGTGAATTTTAAATGCAATTTTGTACTGATATTTTTTTATGATTTCTTATCTTATGTATAATCAAACATATAAATATGATATACATTTCACAATTATTTTTATTAAGCTATTTTTTTAAGAGAATTATCTTTACATAATTTTCATCTCTTCCAACATTTAAATAATCTTCATTACTAATAGTTAGAAGATATCTTTTAGATCGAATAAAGGAATGAACACCCTAGGTATATAGGATAATAGATGGCTTATATAAATTCATATGATAGATTAAATAATTTCCCATTTTCATGTTATATAAAAAAAACACATTCAAGAACATCCTTATTGGGAAACTGGTCCCTTTATCCCTAGCCTGAGCCACTACACCAAACGGAAAAGGACTTTCTCTAAGGTCCGAAATGGGTGGTTTTCCCCCATGTTGTTGCAACGAAACTCTGAGGCTTCAACAGACAAATGAAATGAAAGAAGAACATGAGTTGATTATAAATAATGACGCCTGGTATGTGGTCCCTAAACCAAAGGAAAAGTCTTCTGTCACCTTTAAATGGCTCTAAAAAATCAAACATATAGTTGATGGAAGTGATAAAACGTTTAAGGTTGGGTTCATTACCCAAGGCTTATCTCAGAAGGAAGGTATAGACTATGATGAGATATATGCACTGGTTTCCTGATATACAACCATTCGTTTGATTATTTCTTTTGTTGCATCGCAAGGACAAAATCTACATCATATGGATTTCAAAACTTCCTTTTTGCATGGTTCGCTTAAGAAAGATGTATATGTGGAAAAAAAAATTGGTTTCGAAGTTTGACATCAATATACACATGTATGCAGGTTGAAGAAAGCCCTCTATGGTTTGAAGCAAGCCCCATGGTTTGGTATGAGAGGATCAATAGCTATTTGATGAAATTGGGATTTACAATAAGTGAAGCTGATCAAAATATATATTTCAAGGTTGATCATGACAATACTCTCATTTTGGAAACTATGTGGACAATCTCATCCTTACATGGGTAGATCCTCACATTCATCAATGTAAGAGGTAGTTGGTATCATAATTTTAGATGAAACACCTAGAACTTATGCACTACTTCCTAGGCTTGGAGGTCTCGCAAAATCCAAGTGAAATTTTCCTTTCTAAAGGAAAATATATTGTGAAGCTACTGGAAATATTTTGGTATGGTGGACTGCAAGTCCATGACTACTCCGATGGAACTCAAATTTAAGAAATTATGTGGAAGTTTTGTTGGGCCCAGTTTGGGAAATCCTACTGAGTATCGTGAACTCATGGGGGCACTTATGATCTTAGCGAAATCCCATCTGCACATATCTTCTTGAGTGAATACATTGAGTCAATATATAGTCTAACCTTATCACATACACTGGATTGATGCCAAGAATATTTTGAGATATCTCTGGGGCACAATGAATTATGGATTGAAATACACTTCCGGGACATTAATGCTCCATCGATATACTAAGGCTGACTGGGCTCGCAGTGTGGTGGATCATAAGAGCACATATGGATGTTGCTTCACTCTAGGTTCTGCTTTGATCTCCTGGATAAGCAGGAAGTAGAAATCAATTGCTTTGATCACCATTGATGTTGAATACATTGCAACAATTATGCCCTATTATAAAGTTTTTTGGTTGAGGAAGCTCTTTAGTGAGTCTTTATGGCATATGTTGGATACCACCATGATATATTGTGAAAACCAAATTGGGATTCATCTTTCAGAGAATCTTATGTTCCACGAACACTCCAAGCATATTGATATCATGTAACACATTATTTGGGATATCGTACAATGTGTTGGCGTAAGGATCCATCATATTTAGACTGATGAATAGGTCACATATATTCTCACAAAGCCCCTAAGGAATTTCAAACTCTTAACCTTCAATGAGAAGCTTTGAGTTGTGGACATACCCTACTATGGGGGTCCCACTTGAGTTGGATTTTGAGCTCTGGGAGCTCTGGGGGGCTAGGGGTAGCTTCTTGGAGTTATAATATATCCATAGGGGAAGGTTCACCTTTCCTTATTGGTGCGTTATTCCCCACAGATATGATATTGAGATGGTTTAACTTCTCTTGATTTATGCCCTACATACATCCTACTCATGTAGTCTGAGACTCATGGAAAGTACCTCTCATCTAGACAATGAGTTGGGAAATTAGGAAAGAGACTGTAACACTGTTGATAGAGGCATCGTATATTGTCATAATCTCTATGCTAGGATGGATTGTGTCAAACAAATTGATATGAGATCAAGTTTGGTTGAGGTTTTTACCTCTAAATTGATTTCGGGTTAGTGGAGAGTGGCAAGGGATTGTGACTCACTCTGGATCAAGTATTATTAATTATTTCTTCATGATTCAACAAAAGAGAGTAGAGAAGAGTATAGCGATCATAAGATGACATAGGATGATGACATGGTACATGATGATAGGATTTCATAGGTTTACAGATGGATTGAGTAGTGAAGTTCTCTCTAGTTGAGAGGGAATGTTAAAATTGGAAACTAGGGAAAAAATCCAATTTAGAAAACTCATATGAAGAAGATGCTATTTTTTAATTCATCTTTATGAGAGGTGCAATATTTATCTAAATATCATCTTGTTTAGATGAGCAGAAGTTGGATTTTGAATTTATTTTCTAAAACATGTGCAAATTATCAAGATTGGCCAGAAATGTAATGTAGGCTCACAAGCCCCAATAGATGTGTCTCCACTCCTCATTGAAGGATATAAATAGGAGATATTCACTCCTCATTTTGGACATAAGTCATCTCATCATATCTCTCTCTCATTTTTTTGTACCTCGCAGATGTGACAAAAGCGCCGATTTTGTGGGCTGAAATATTCAGACTGTTCTAAGGCTGCAAGAAGAGAGTTAAGAACCATTGACCAAGGGTCAAAATACATCATTTGACTTCAATTTTCTAGCATAATTACAATTTTTCTAGGCTGCAGCTATTGGCACAAAAAAAATTATAAATTATGGGAATTCTGACCAGCGTTGACCGCAACACTTTGACTATAGAGTTGACTTTAAATTGACCAAGTTTGACTGACTTTTTAGAATTTTTTTGGGCTGAATTTAATCATTTTTGGAGGCCACATTAACTAAGTTTGACCATACTCATTTTGTGAAGTTTTCTTGCTGGTTTGACTAGCGTTGAGTTTCTGGTTAGGGCATCCCTTTGAGTGTTGTTTGACTGAAGTTTTGGACAAGGGATTTTTTTATATTGTAATCTCTCTCTCTATGCTAAACTTCCGAAGAATAATAAGAATATTTAATCAAAGGGTTTTCCCCACATTGGGGTTTTTCTCTGGCATCCGCCAAATTCTATGTCGTTTTTCCTTGGATTGTATTCTTTTATTTTTTTATGTCCTATCAACATTTACTTTCAATGTTAATGTGATTGCTAATCTAGAAATTGAAATTCGTGTTATAAGAAAATTTATAAGTAAATTTATCTAAGCATAGAACACACCATTATTATCTAAAATTGACATTATACCCTGCAAAGGAAAATCTAGAAGCTAAAGGCTCCATAATTATAAAGGTGAAATTCATGACATCAAAAGGAGGAGCTCTAAAAGTAGTTGAAGGTAGCATGATATCCATCAAAGAGCATAAAGTTGTTGGAAACAAGTCCCTAGTTAAAAGGAAAATAGGAAATTCCATGGATAAGAGGGAGATTGGTTATATTCCAATATAGGAATGAGTATATTTTCCTAGTTAAGAGGGAGAGATAGACACAATATTTTTTGTCTTCACATTGTGAATAAAGAATGGAGGATAAGGTAAGCATCTGGGATATATTCTGATATTCTTTGAGGATGAGGTAGGCCATCCAACATAAGAGTAGGCGAAGAGGAAATTCCTTAAGGGTGTTCTATTCAATGATATAAATTGTCCTAAAATGACATACCCCTGTGAACACCTCGGGTGGGGGTATGTTCCTTCAATGACAATGATGATAGGTTGTGTGAGTCATTGTTCGACACATTGTTCTATGATCTTATGGAGAGATAGGGTTCTTAGGCAAGGCCTTGTTATGTGACAATGTTGGTTTCTATGATGATATGCTTTGGCTTACCAATATTACACTTCTTACGAGAATTATTTAGAGTCAGAATGACAAAGTACCTTGTATGGATTATGAATACCTCCCTAGTTAAGAAGGAGTGTTGAAATATGTAACTAGTTTTGGTCTTCATATTAACATATGTAATCATGATTTTAGTATTTAATGATAAAATAAAAATAAATGTTTTATTATTTTTCTTGAGGCATGAGTTTCATGCTCAAGGGAAATTGATTTTTAGTTCAAGCATCCTTTGAGTTCTTCTAGGTAAATTGAGTCATTTTCATGTATTCAAGACCCCTTTGGGTATGTTAAATATTTTAAAGAATATTATTTTGAGTCATAGTTAGGCTAAAATACCCTCCAAGACCTTGTCAGTGATCCAACCATCAAATCAACCTACAAGGAGATGTCATCCTACTAGAGGAGGACAAGTCAACTCATTAGGACTCTAGTAGAAGCCTATCTATAAGTAACGTCGACCTCACTTGGAGGAGACAAAAAACTAATCAATAAGTTTTATCAAGAAGGGATAGAGGATGAAAAAGTAGCCAAGATAATTAGCAACAAAGATGAAATGAATAAATTAAATTTATAACTATTTTTGGGCTCAAATTGTTCACATGTGTGAAAGGAATAAGGCATCATCTATTGAAGTAGTAACATAAATTGTAGTCATTATCAGGGGCATCATTTTGGGTCAATAAAGGTCTCCTTTTCAAGAGGGAGTAACAAGGAAGATAATACAATTGAATAAAAGGAGAAATGAGACAATTTCATCCATCTTTAACCACATTTGTGAACTAGGGTTTCACAGGGACATGCTAAAATTTCAATCCTCCTATAGCAAGTAGAAATTCTCAAGAAGGGATAAAATTTGAGGTTTTTGAAGAAATCTTGATCAATGTTAACTTGAAGGAAGGAAAGAAAATCAAGGATTGGTTTTCACTTGTCCTTGGAGGGGTTTTGTTCAAGGGTCATAGGTCTTGGAATTTGTCAATTGAAGGTCTATAAGAAGAGAAGAATTATTGTGGGTTTTCCTCTCAAGAGGAGAAAAGTTTGGCCCTCGATGATAGCCTATGTCTTGTATCCTCTTGTTTCACTATTATTTATGATTTGGAAGGTGTTTCATCATAATAAAATTAAATATAACCAAGACAAAAAACAATCTAATTAAGTTAACAATATATATCTATATCTATATATATATATATATATATATATATATATATATATATATATATATATATATTGTTAACTTAATTAGATTGTTTTTTCTCTTGATTATATTTAGTTTTATTATATATGCCCATATACTCACATGAACACTTGAATTTAAATGTGCTCATTAATTTAGTCAAAGCATCTACAACAATATACTAGGTTTTAACCTCACTTGAAAATTAGAGTTCTTACCAGAATTAATGACATTATTGCTACCACATTGAATTATATAAACTTTGTGAGTTAACAATAATTCTAAACATAATTTGATAAGTAAAATAACCTATTTAGAGGCATGCTTAGTCACCATTTTATATGCATGAGTAGTAAATAGATTAAACATATTTTATTGCTTTCTCATCTAAATTATTCCTCTACCAAATACTTAGTGACACATTTTTGCTCATAGATAACCTTCTATCTATAATGTGAAAATCCTATAATATGTGAAACTCCATTATTCCTATTCACTTTCAAATGAGGAAATTTTATTAAGAATATACCATGGGAAATTATTCTAAGAGGAAATTCATCACGAGGTATACAATCCTACCATCATATTTTAGATAATAAAAACCATTGTTGATGGAAAACCATATTGAAAGAAGCTTCAAATTTTATTAACCATTCATTTTATCCCCGCATCGATTACCAAAGTGGCAACAAAGACATATCCACGATATTCCTAAGAATAATTTTATACTCATATTTAGAATACCGGGATACGCCTAGCCCTCGTGCCAGACGCGCACGCAGTGCTACGCTCCGGCTAGATTTCTCCAAGTTTTCTTAAAGAGCTCCAAAAATCTGAAATTCTGTCTTCAAAAAATTTTTGTAAGTAGAGCCTAAGGTTGGTGATACTTTTTTTCTCTTCCCAAGCTTTCCTTTTTTCTAAAAAATGAAGTCATCCATAGTCAAAATTAGACCAACCCTAGACTACATAAAGATAAATTATTTAGTCTTTGAGTTAGGGTTTGCAAGTGAAATTGGTTTCGAGTATAAAAAGATGATTGGGTGACTACGAGGCTAAACTCTAACCCCAAGTGCAAGCTCTAAAAAATCATTTTCACCTTAGCCTTCATTTTTGCAAAGAGTTGACCTAAAAACCACTAAAAGCACCTAGTTTGCCCAAAAAACCTCAAGAAAAGTCAAAAGGTCCTACTACTATTTTTTTTGGACCAGATCATCATGTCGAAGGAGATAGTCATAGCAGGTAGTGATGAGAGTCATACTCCCACCAAGCCAAAGAATCATGGAGGAAAAGAAAAAATATTTCAGCCTCTAGACACCACTCCAATCACTTCATCTCCTATGATACTTTCATGCTTCTAGGATGTAGGGTGCTACAAATTTTTGTGAGAAGGTAAAAGTAAGTCAACATCCATTCAGACTTAACTATATTGTTCGTTCGTAGCTTACAAAAAACATCGAGTCAATATGGCAGGGGTACAATTTGAGCTCTCATCCGAGATCATTTCTAAAGCAACGGGTATACCGGACATTGGTGAGGTGTGGTTCAAACAAAAGAAGTTTGGATTTGAGTTATTATGGGCCCTATTTGAAACCTAGCTATCAACAAAATTGTAAGGTTGTTTTCCCTCTTTCCCATTTCATCGGAGAGAATGTCGCATTGATGAGGCAGATTATCGGTTATTTCACATGTGAAGGGAGATACTCCTAGATCTACTCATATCATATAAGGTTGCTGATGCATTTTACCGAGGTCAAGATGATGAACCTACCTTACTACCTTTTCCGAGGCATTGATAAAATGGCCTTGGTTGTCAAGAAGAAAATCTATGACCACAAAATGCCAAGCCTCTTTCATCACTCCATGATCAAAATGATTTTCCTATAATAGTTAGAGTAGCAAGGAATATCTTGCGAAACCTTCATCTCACATGATGTGTTTATAGACCCCCGGGCCTTCATCTAGTAGAACTTTCCTTCCACTTCACAACCATCTACCTCCACACATCCATCATCCCTCCATGTGCCTTATCCACAAAGAAATTTCACCTCTTACCTCTTCCCCTAAATTGCCAAGTTAGGGGGCTGACGAGTAGCTCTAGTGAATAACAAATAGAAGGAAATAGTCGGGGAGGAAGACGAGACAGATAATAATGGACAAGAAGGGAGCGGTGGAGAAGAAGATGATGAAAATGAAGAAAATAGTGAAGAGGAGGGAGTAGCCATGAAGAAAGCAACGATGGAAATGATGAAATTATTGAAGAGCGAGACATAAAGATGAGAGTAGTGAGCCCGATGAAGAAAAGAAAGATGAAAATAGTGGGCAAAAATGATGAAGAGGAGAAGCCAAATGATGAAGAGTAGCAGACGAGATGGTGAGGAGGAGCAAGATGATGAGGAGGAGCAGGATGATGAGGAGGAAAGCCATGAAAGTACACCACACGAGTCAAGGAAAGAGTCATGATGAGTCATGACAACAGTCATGACTTGCCTTAACAAATATCAGTCCATGGATGAAAAGGAAAATCAGAGTGAGGGAAAAGTGTAGAAGATATCAAGCAAAATAAAGGTCAAAATGATGATAGCACACGCCTTTAAAACTTCCATTAGTTACCCCTCTCACATCCACATATCACATAGGGAGAAGAAATGTGTTTGCTACCCGTAAAAGGCAAAGGGTGACCTCTTCTCAAAAAAGCCAAAACATTGGAGAAAAGGAAAAGAAAAAATGGAAAAGGTTGAGCGGAAGGTACAAGTAAGAAGGAGAAAAAGGATCAAAAAAGACTTCTCAAGGGCCTCTTTTTTTTGACCTTGACAAGTGATAATGATGAACAAAGGGATAAATACTAAGTTTCTCCTCTTAGAAAAGGATGCCCGAGCTTCAAGAATGGGAAAAGGATTTTGAGAGGGCACAAAGGGTCATATACTATTATAAAGAGGAGCATAAACATTTCAAAGAGGTGAATAGTGGCCTTTCCTTGTAGAAGAAAATGGTCAAACACTATGCAAGGAAGAGCATGCTTGCTAATTCCAAACTCAAGCAAGCCCTCATGGAGCTAGAAGATCTAAAAAATGACCAAAGTGCATGAAAGCCTTGGGATCTTGGCCGAAATCTTCTCGGTAGGTGTCTAAAACACCTTGAGGGGTCTACGCACAAATTTTGAGGCAAATCCGAAAACTTCCAAATTTTGACCCCCTAGGAGCGCAACACCCTAGGTGCTACGCAAAAAATTGGGGCATCCTAAAGCTGCTTGAGTTTACGAGTTTTGGATTTTACATATCATCAACAGTCTAGCCACAAAATTTCAGGTCAATTGGGAGCATTTTTTTCCCCCTCTAAAGTTCAAACAACACCTCAAAATTGACAATTTCGTGTCTCCTTTTTAGGGCTCGGCACTGCACACAGGAGTAGTCATGGGAGATTTGATTTTTGAGCACGTAAATGGAATCCATTCAGAAAATTTCAAGAATTTTTGGAAATTAGACTCATCAAGATTTCTAACGAGCCATCACGGGGCCAAATCCGATGCTGGGAAGGGGTCCAAAACTCGGCTGAAATAGACCCTATGTTTTGCTAAAATGGTGCTACGCACGGAGATAGCCTTTTGCCAAAAACTCAACAAAAGACACCGATTAATGACAAATTGGTTTTTTTAATTTTTTTTTGGAGAAATCACTCCCTGATTTGATTTGGGAGTTATGTTTTGATTTTTTTCATTTACTATCTCATCTCTTATGTGTCTTGGGCCTTGCATGGTCATTAAGAACATTTATGACATTTATGGCTAAATTAAGGGTTTTTGGAAGCCTTTTAGGGTTTCTAGCTCCTCATTTTTCTCCATAAATAGAGCATGAGGCTCGTTATGTATTAGTTGGATTTTTATGACTTATGCTAAAGAAATACATAGACTCTTGGAGTTTTTTATAACAATTTGATGTCTTGGAGCTCATGCATGCCCCTGGTTTTCTTGTTGATGGAGAGAGACTTTTTGCGAGGATCCATAAGCTTGGTTGATGGTGAAGTGTTTCTTATGTTCATGTTTTTCTAGTTTTCCATTATGTTTTCCATTTTTATATTTTGCGGTAGGACAAAAAATTTAGATTAAGAAATGTTTTTCGATGGCACGTTAATTATGTTTGCCCTTCACTTGCTCAATGTTTTCTTCTGTTGAGATATGTTAGGAAATCCATCTCTTGCTCCTTAAGAAGTTCTTAGCTTGTCCATTTCTTGAATGGTTTAGATCGATTAGTGTCAAGTATGATTTATGGTTAGCCATGTATATTGTTGCCACTCTGAAATACTTTGTTCTTGGAATCATCTCTTTAAAAGTATCTTTGTCTAAGTTTATCAAAGAAGTATGGTTTCAATCAAGCTCTTTGCCTTTACTAAGCTAAATTTGTTTCAAGGAACCTTCATAGTCGTAACTTTAGATGTTCAGTGGTTTTCTTTCCTTCTATGGTTATAGCTACTTGTGCATCTTAAATGTTTTTTCTCGCTCTTAATGATGAAATCTATGAAAGTTAAATAAGTTTCTTACCTTTCTATGTTTCATCTAAATGTTTGTCTTGATTGATTATCTACTTCAGTCGGAAATCAAATGGATTAGGTTTTTCTTATGCCTTTGATTCTCTTGCTATGCTCATAAATCTTCTAAATCTCTCATTTTACAAGTACATAAAGGATTCAATTTTTTTCCCTTTATTAGCTTATTGTTCTCAAGCTTAATGTTCACCTCATGACCCTTCACAACCTTAAAAGATCCACCAACCAAGTTTAAATTTCCCTGCAAATGCTCTTAAAACCATTGATGAACTTATCATGACCTTGTTAGAATCCATTGCCTAATGAATTAACGATCTCCCTTTTTCTATCTAAAAATCTATCTGAGCATCATACCCAACCAAAAAGCAATCAAAAATACCCCTGCACTTAACATCTAGCCTAAAATCAACCCAAATCAGCGAACAAGTTCACATATTTGCACCTACTAGAGAGATCCTCTCTCCGAATCCGTGAAGGCTAGGTCCTTGGATTCCAAAGCTTGGTTTGATGTTACCCTTGTCCATTTGTATCTCAATCATTCAAGCAAATTACGGGGACCTAGCATAATGGCGATCATGGTGGGATAGAGTTCATAGTAACCTAATAAACTCTTATAGATTCATATACATCCCCAGTTTGACTTAAAAAAATAAATTCATAGCCAAGACTAGAAATTAATTGCTTCATCATCCTATCAAGATGATGACTCAGCATAGAGGATACTCATTGAAACCTTAAGGCTGTATAAAGAAACTCAAAATCCCAAAAAGTACTCCCTAGATTGATTTTTTATCAAAAATTGGAGGTGGAACAATGTATATATATCCTCGAAATTTCAAAAAACACCCACCTAGCGACTCCACTAGCCTCTAGTAGGCCTTTTTTTTCATCTCACTTTGGTCCCATAGGTTTTTTAGGATTGTGTCAAAAACAGATCCAAATCAATTTTTAGGGCCTAGTTATACCTTGTGTGAGTAAAGCAAAACACTAAGAGAGGTCAGCCTTCCAAAAAATCGATCCCAAACCTTCGACCTCTCTAATTTTCAAGTAAAGAGATGCGGCTTCACGAAGGATCAATACCATAACAAAACTCACACCCAAATCCTCCTACCATAGTTGATGACCCAAAAAAATATTTTGTGGTAAACCTCTAAAGCCGGAAACTCACCCACTATTAGGACCATTCATAGAGGAATTTTTTGCACCAAAACACCTTACAATTTCACAAGATACTCGGTTTGACTTGCACCATACCAAGAATCTATTCAGACCAAGTCACAAAGTAGAGCCGACCAAACCGACCTTGACCCCATAGATTTGTAGCAATGCTCCGAGCAGAGAAGATTCTCCTTCCGCTCCACCCGACTTAAAGCTTCTCCATCACTTCAACCCCTTTCATCTCGGAACCACTTAGAATCGGTTCTGCTGGTCCAAGTACCTCAACTACACCCATTCATACCACCACTCGTGCAAACCACCCCACTCCATCCTACTCCACCTCTCACAAATCCTCCCCTTGTAAATCAACCCTTATTTCCTTTTCCTCCCATCATGGTAGCCTAGTATGCTCCACTAGCTCTACAACAACAACTATTACCTTTTCCAAATGACTATCGGGTCCAAGATCCCTCACTTCTTCGTAACTAAATCCATCATCTGCTCAAAAGCATGTAGATAGAATTAATTATGCTTTTGACTACATGGAGATAGAATAAGAAACCATAAAGATGAGGATTTTTGACTTAGAGACTAGGGGGGAACCCAAGAAATGGTTTAAAGACTTACCTCCCAACGAGTATACATGATCTCCCTACCCTCCACCAAACCTTTGTAAACAAATGTGAAATCAAGAAAAAACCCCCTTCAAATTCTTTCCGAGTATAACAATATTAAAAGGAATCCTAGGGAGAAAGTGTTCATGACTACTCCACTAGGTTTAACAGTGTTTAGAATGCCCTCCCACCTCATATAAAACCTCCCCAAGGCTTAGCCTTAGTAAAATATCCCGAAGGCTTTGATGTTGATATGGCTGATCAAATAAGGGAGAGAGATTACCTAACTCTAGAAGACATGCAAAAAGGGGCTATGCGTGTAGAGGCCAATTTAATTGAGAAAAGGGCTAGGATGAGATTAGAAAAAAAGGGTGACTTATAAAGATGACGCAACTCCTACAACCTTCTCTCGCGACACCAAAATTGACTCCATAGTTAGGACAATGGAGAGGATGATGGAAAAAAAGAAGTTTAAATGAGAGAACACCTTCTAGGGAAAATCAAGCCAATATTCAAAATAGGAATAGGAGTCAAAATTTTAGAAGAGACCCTCCTCAAGTCGACAAAGAGAGAGTGACCAACAAATCGGGACCTCCTTTCCAAGACAACTATGTAGATGGAAGAAGACCATGTAAATGTCATAGGTTCGGATGATGAGGGCAACACCTTTCCCTTACCGAAGAAGAACAAAGGATGTTTTCTTCAAAACAAAATGAAAATCATATGAAGATTTCGAAGACTATAGACTAGGATTTGAGAATGCCATTATGGAAGCCCATAGGCAATATGACCTTAGGGAGAAAAAAATAATCAAGATGTTCCTAAAACAAATCAGCCAAACAACGTTGTAAGAAATACCTCTAAACATATTCCTAAAAAAGATAGAAGAAAAACACAAATACTATGGCTAAGAAAAGCTCACATAAACAAACCAAAGACCAACCAACCTAGTAATGATTCAAGCTACCCTAGTACTTCCACTCGTAGCTCTGAAAAAACATTGTTGTCACAAACATCAAATCATAATCAACAAATAAAAAATGTAGAAAAATTTATGGCTGATAAATCCGATGTAAATACTGATGAAAAACACCGCACCTTTTCAGCTTTGAGGGGAGATTGCAAAAATCAAGATAACCATACCCTTCATCGATTTGGTAACCCAAGAGGTATATATATCCCAGATTTCAAGGTGTTAAATATAGGGAATGATACTCGACACTTTGAAATTAACCGATGATAAACTGAGGCTATTGTTTGGTCCCGAAGTATAGGGAAAATATCAAGAAGGAGCTATCCCTCCTTTCTATGTAAGTCTAAACATACATGAAAAAAATTATGCATAATGCTATGTTAGACTTCGAGTGCCTCACACAACCTCATGCCAAAGGTTGTGATGGAGATATTGGGCTTAGAATTCACAAATCCCTACAAATAATTGTACTCTTTTGATTCCGGTAGGGTCAAGTGTACTAGGCCTAATCAAGGATCTATGTGTCAATCTCGGCACAAATCCTCATTAAGAGTCTAGTCATGGATATAGTTGAGGTGACATCCCCCCAAAATTATGGCATGCTTTTATCTAGATCATGGGGTGCCAAACTCTAGATAAGCCTTCAAATTGACATGACTTATGTGACCATCCCAATTTTTAATCAAACAAGGAAATTATACCAGAATCCCACATGAAATACATGGTGAGTAACATATATAGGCCAAATAACACACCGGTTTATTCCATTCACTCAGAACTGACTCCTTCATCCCGTACAATGAAAATGACATAAGTGAAGAAGTGAATGAAAAGGAGAGAGAACTAAGCCCCTCAGAACAACCAAGACAATCCTCTAACCAAGAAAATGACACCCAAAACCCTAGCAAATCCCCAAAGTGCCAAACATTGACAAAATTGAAATTGACACCCTTTGGCATATAAGCTTTGATCGCTCTTATGGTAAGGCTGGTTCAAGAGCAAGGTGGGTTTGGATCCACAACAAAAATGAAGGCCATTCCTATAGGCTAGATTTCCAATGCACCAATAACGTTGCAGTATATGAGGCTCTCCTTATTGGTTTACACCTACTCAAAGACCTCAAAACTAAGAAAATATTGGTCCGGGGAGATTCATAGAATCGATCTTAAATCAAATTAAGGGAGAATATTCAGCCAAGAACCCTATACTAAGGGAATATAGGAATGCTACCCTAGACCTTCTCAAAACCTTTGAGAAGTATGAGCTCACTTTCATCCCTAGCGTCCAAAAATGCCTTGCCAATGAACTTGCCTTTGTTGCCAACAATTTCTCTTTACCTTATGAAAATAATCAATGCCTCGTCAAAGTAAAGAACATGCCTCTTTCGTCACCAAACAACTGGAATCATTGGAAAATGTTTGAAAATGATGAGAAAATAGATGATTTTTTTGCAATCCCGAAATGACTTTGCAAGCACAAAACAGAGTTTAAGGTTTGAAAGAAATAATTTTGCTGAAAACGAACCTCCCAAAATAGAGCTACCCTTTGATGATGGTATAAACCACCTTTAAAACCCTTGTGTTCTAGAAGTATTTGATAAATCAGATCAAAGAGAACTTGAAATTTTGCAGTATAAAGATGACACCTTGCCAAGAGGTCGTACAACACTAGAAGAGCTATTTGATTTTAATGATGTAGCTAAAAAACCCAAGACGGAATCCAATGAAACAAATATAGAAGAATGTAACATTGAGGGGATGAAAGAGCCCAAAATAATCAATTTGTCCAAAACTCTCCCACCTCACACAAAACAAAAATACATTGAGCTTTTTAGAGAATTTAAAGATGTGTTTGCTTGGGGGAATGAAGACTTGAAATCCTATAACACCAAAATCACTCAACCTAAAATTCCTCACAAGGAAAAATTAGAAACCATTTAAACAAAGATTAAGAAGAATTAACCCCCTCTTGTTACCCTTAGTTGAGAAAGAAATAAAAAAGACGTACGATGCTAGGATCATAGTCCCTATCCGATACTCATAATGGGTGTCAAACCTTGTGTCAGTTAGGAAGAAGACCGAGGAAATTAGGCTTTGTGTCGACTTCAAAAATTTGAACAAGGCCTCCTTTAAAGACAACTACCCCTTGCCTTAAATGGATCACATACTCCAAAAAGTAGTTGGCTCACAAAGAATCTCATTACTAGATGGCTTCTCAAGTTATAACCAAGTTCTAGTTTTTCCAAGTGACCAACTCAAAAGCTGCTTTCACTACACCTTGGGGGTACATTCATGTATGTTAAAATTCCATTCGATTTAATGAATGAAGGGGCTACTTTCCAAAGGGAAATGGACATAGCTTTTTTCAGGAGACATAGGTTACTTCGTAGTCATATATCTTGATGACATCACTTTTGTCTACTCTAAGGCCGATGAAGAGCACTTTGTCCACTTGAGAAAAGTCTTTGAAAAGTGTAGAAAGTATGGCTTGTCCTTAAATCATAAGAAAACTTTGTTTGGCATTCGAGAAGGAAAAATCTTAGGTCACATCATCTGCGAAGAAGGAATCAAGATAGATCCCAAAAAGAATAGAAGGAATCTTACAAATAAACCATCCTAGAAACATTAAAGAGCTGCAATCTTTCATTGGAAAGATTAACTTCCTAATAAAATTCAGCCCTAACCTTGCTAAGCTCCTAATAAATATCATGAATATGTTGAAAAAGGAAGTAGGAGTGAAGTGGAGTATGGAAGAAAAACAATATTTTGAGATGGTAAAACAATCACTCACACAAACACCTGGTCTTAATCACCCCTGACTTCACCAAGGACTTTTACATTTTCTCCTTTGCCTCTAAACATATTGTGGCAGCAATATTGTTGAAAAAGAACATCATGGGGCAAGAACAACCCATATCTTTCTTCAGCAAAGACTTAAGGGATGCCCCTCTAAAGTATAACATTATGGAGAAACAAGCCTTTTCTTTAATCAAAGATTTGAAGGATTTTAGAGTTTATAATTTGCATTCACATATCATAGCTTTTTTCCCCACACACGGTTTGTCAAAGACATACTTAATCAAGACCCCTATGGTAAAAGGGGCAAGTGGATTGCTACCATTTTAGAATATGATTTAGAAATCAGACCCACTAAATTGATTAAAGGGGCAAGGACTTGCAAAACTTATGGCTGACTCAAATTTCCAAGCTTTAGACATGAACATGGCTGATGTGTTAGAAGAAACTAAAGAATTTATAGCACCATACATTGAGAATGTTTTTAAATTCAACTTGGTATGATGATATTATTTATGTGCTTCTTTATCTCAATGCTCCCCTTCTTTGTCAAAAACCAAAGATAGATTCTTAAAACAAAAAGCATTAAATTTTTTTCATTTTAGATGGAGTATTGTACTTGAAGAGTTTTTTTGGTTTGCTGCTTAAATGTTTGCTTGAAGATGATGTAGAAAAAAATCATGCATGAATTACATGAGGAAGAATGTGGGGGGTCACCTTTATTAGAAGACCACAACCAACAAGATCCTTAGAGCTAGCTACTATTGGACTACCCTATTTCCCGTACTCAAAAAACTAGTCATGACTTTCCATAAATTCCAAATCTTTGATGGAAAAAAGAAAGATCCCTACCTCTTCCCTTGCACCCCATCGGTGTTGAAGCCCCTTTTTAGTAGTGGGGTTTGGACTTCATAGGAGAGATCCATCCTACTTCATCCGCCCAACATAAGTGGATCGTCACTCGCCATTAATTACTTCACCAAATGGGTAGAAGCCATCCCTTCTAGAAATGCCACTGACTCGACCATCATAATATTCCTTGAAACCAGACATCTTGTCTAGGTTTGGTTGTGCTAAAAATATCATCACCGATAACGTTGTTGCCTTTGCATCTAAGAAAATGGTAGAATTTTGTTACAAATATCACATCACCGTGGGCCACTCCACTTCTTATTACCCACAAGGTAATGGACCAGCTGAGTCCTCTAACAAGAGCTTGGTAAACATCATTAAGATGCTCCTAGAACAAAATAGAAAAGCATGGCATAGAAAACTAGTGCATGCACTATGGGGCGATAGACTAACCACCAAGAAATCTATGGGTATGTCTCCCTATCAACTAGTGTATGGCATGGATGCGGTTTTCCCACATCTTTGGGAGTTATAGTCATGAAGCTTCTTCAAGAAGTACAATCAGAATAAAATGACATGCGAGAGGAGGCTAAACCAAACCATTCATTTGCAACAGATAAAGGGAGGAAGTTTACAAAAGGACACAAGCTATACAAGACAATTTCAAGAAAATCTTTGATAGGAGAACCAAAGAAAATGATTTACATATTGGAGACATGGATTCTGAAATGGGACTCAAGAAGGGAATACAAGGGCAAACATGGCATGTTTGAAAATATATGGAAAGGCCCTTACAAAATTCGAGTCGGTTAGAGGCAACAACGCTTTCTTTTTGCAAGAGCTTGATGGAACTGAAAATTTTTTGGAGGTCTAGTCAATAGGGAGGATGCTTAATCATTAATTTTGTAAAGAAAACTAGTTTGTTTTTTTCATTCATTGTACATACCACTCGTTTGATAGAAAGAAAAAATCACAAAAACAATATAAAATGAAAAGAGGGCAGAGTTTGAAAAGAGCGGTACAACCCCATACCTAAAAAATAATAACTCGAAAGTGTGCAAGTCTAAATGCCACGACTTATTTCAAAAAAATCGTTTTTTCAGTAATCCAAACTTAATCATGGGTTGAACATGTTTTAAATTTATGGTTGATAAGTTAGTGAAAAAATATTAGGTCAAAATTTTCAAGCTTGACTTGTCAAAAGATAGATTAGGAACGAGAGATGTTGGTTCAACATGCTCAAATCTGAACCAAAGAGGAAAACGGAGATGTTAAACAAATGACATATATTGCCCTCATATTTCCTAAGATTTTTTCTGTACAAAAATAACATTTATGTGCAGCTTGTTGCAATGCCACATCTCATGGTGAGTCGGATTGCCTAATCCTAATTTCATTGTGCTTTTAATTTCATTTTTAGTAGGATAGAGAATAAAGTTTGTCAAATAGCTTAATCTTGACGAATGAGTAGATTAGGTAGAAAATAAAAATAGTTCATTATCCTAATCTAAACTCTTGGAAGAAATCAGGGTACAATTAGATAGTTTGATTTTTTTTTTTCAAAAAGAGAAATGTCAAGGGTTTTCATGTTCAAGTGCATTGAAGAAAAAATGTTAGGCAAGTAGATTGGGTAGGTAGAGATGATGTTGATATGTATCATGCCTTTTTAGATCTCAAATATTACAGAATAAAAAAAAACATTAGCAAATGAAGAAAGAGAACATCAGCCCAATGGAGGAGCCACTTTGGTCTCCAAAAAGCCGAGAAAAAATCTAAAGTTACGGACACCTCCTAAGAAGGAGCCGCCACTCCCCAAGTGGAGTCACTATTAGTCATCCATAATTTTCACTATCCGAAAATGACTAAGTATTGGTCCTAGAATTCTTGAAACAAATTTCATAAACATTGTGAGTTCTAGAAATATTAATGTCTTCATCATCCTAAGATAAAACTTTCACTATTTTATCATCCTATCTAGTCATGACTAACCCACTACTCCCGGAAGACCCACCATGGGCTCAAGCCATTTGTTTTAACCCTAACTTGTCACGGATTTTTTTTTCACCATGTCTTGCCTTTTTTTCCCAAATCCTCTGTTTTGTTTACCTACGATGATTCCCCCACTACTACCTAAACCTACCAATCAAATAGCCTTGCTATCTCTTCCATGATATTCTCAAACACCGATTGTCTCTGTAGCCAGTGCCAAGTATGTTGGATCTTAGGTCTTCAAAGTATGCTATGGATCTTATGTTGTACTTGGTGATCCCTAAGTTCAAGTCTCTGTCCAAAGTCCAAGTCCAAGAAAGCCCCCCATTAGGTCACCTAAGGTTTCACTAAGTCATAGGATGGATTTGGTGCCCAACAAGTTATGCATTCCCTGCATAAAGAGATTGTATTCAAAGAGGAGTAAAAATCAAGAAATTTTGATCCAAAGTCATTCAAGAAAAGCCTCCTTGGCTTAGAGCACAAACACTACAAGGAAAAACTCGCCCTTGTTCACATTTCTACAATGAATAGCCAAGGTGGCCACCAGCAATAATAAGAGGTAAGGTAATAAGATTGTAATCATCACCGGGAGAGCGGACACAAACAAGACAAAAGCAATGGGCCTATAGGTAAAAGAGAATCGGGGTTTGTTTTGGTTGATTAACAAAACGATGGTGACAAGAAAAAAACGCATCTCAAAGATTCTAAGGACAGAAGCCATGTCCTTAGGGTTTTGCCAAAAATAGCATTTCTTCACCTACACTAAGAGAAGAAAAAGACAAAAGAGTATCGGTTTAAAATGGATCATTTTACCAAAGGGTAAAAAAACAAAGTTTTTGAAATAAGATAAAAGGTTGGGCATAAGTTATTATCAAAACGGCCTAAAAAAGAAAATGCGACCCTGGTTTTGAATCTCGGCAATAGGGCACCCAACAAAGGCCTCCATGTCAAAAAATATTGTTCTGCAAAAGATGACAGAGGCTTAAGTAAACATTCTTTGCAAAAAAATGTCGAAAGTGTGTTTCACAACAAATATTAGTCAAAAGGCACACTAAAAATATAAGGGACATTAACTTGGAAAAAGTGGGTTTGTTATTTTCCCATGCATCATTTTCCATTTCCAAAGAGAAGAAGCCATTGGGAGAATTTTTTTTCGGGGTTTTTACGGCCAAATTGTAAAAATCTCGAGCGCTACGCACCAGCTAGCGCTATGCACTGCCCTTCGGCACTACGCACAAGACGGAGGCGAGCGATTGTAAAATACAGCTGCGCTATGTGCTCAGAGCTTGGCACTACGCACCTAGACCGATTCTATTCACGGGCGTAGCAAAGACCGAAAACACCCATGATATCGCCCTGATCTGCGTGGCGCTATGCACAAGTGCTACGCTCCGGCCAGATTTCTCCACGTTTTCTCAAAGAGCTCCAGAAATCCAGAAATTTCATCTTCAAAACTTCGCAAGTGGAGCCCGAGGTTGGTGAAATTTTTTTCTCTTCCCAAGGTTTCCTTTTTCTAAAAAAGGAAATCATCGATAGTCAAAATTAGACCAAACCCTAGACTATATAAAGATCAATTATTTAGTCTTTGAGTTAGGGTTTTCAAGTGAAATTGGTTTTGAGTACAAAAAAGAAGATTAGGTGACTATAGTCTAACCTCTAAACCTAAGTGCAAGATCTAAAAAAATCATTTTCACCTTAGCCTTCGTTTTTGCAAAGAGTTGGCCTAAAAAACCACTAAAAGCTTCTAGTTTGCCCGAAAAACCTCAAGAAAAGTCCAAAGGTCCTATTGCTATTTTTTTGGACCGATCATCATGTCAAAAGGAGATAGCCATACCATTAGTGATGAGATTCATACTCCCACGAAGCCAAAGAATCATGGAGGAAAATAAAAAAAGATTTGAGCCCCTAGACACCACTCCAATCACTTCATCTCCTATGATCCTTTCATGCTTCCAAGATGTAGGGTGCTACAAATTTTTCGAGAAGGTCAAGCAAGTCGATAGCCATTGAGACTTAACTAGATTGTTCTTCTGTAGCTTACAAAACCATCAATTCAATATGGTAGGGGTTAAAATTTGAACTCTCATTTGAGATCATTTCCAAAGCAACGAGGTATACCAAACATTGGTGAGGCGTGGTTCAAACAAAAGAACCTAGAGTTGAGTTATTATGGGCCCTATTTGAAACCTAGCTATCAACAAAATTGTAAGGTTGTTTTCCCTTTTTTCCCATTTACTGGAGAGGTATCGTCGCATTGATGAGGCGAGACTATCGGTTATTTCACATGTGAAGGGAGATACTCCCGGATATACTAATATCATATAAGGTTGTTGATGCATTTTACCGTGGTCAAGATGATGAAACTACGTTACTACATTTTTCGAAGCGTTGATAAAATCACCTCAGATTGTCAAGAAGAAAAGCTATGACCACCAAATGCCAAGCCTCTTTCATCACTCCACTGATAAAAAATGATTGTCCTATACCAGTTAGAGAAACAAGGAATATCTTGGGAAACCTTCATCTCACATGATGTGTTTATAGACCCACTGGCCGTCATCTAGTGAAATTGCATTCCACTTTGCAGCCATCTACCTCCACACATCCATCATCCCTCCATGTGCCTTCTCCACAAAGAATTTCACCCTCTTACCTCTTCCCCTAAATTGCCAAGTGAGGGGGCTAACGATAGCCTGTAGTGAAGAACAAATAGAAGGCAACAATCGAGGAAACGAGACAGATAATAATAGACAAGAAGGGAGAAGTGGAGAAGAAGATGATGAAAATGAAGAAAACAATGAAGAGGAGGGGAGTAGCCATGAAGAAAGTAGTGATGGCAATGATGAAATTAGTAAAGGCGACCACAAAGATGAGAGTAGTGAGTCCGAGTGAAGAGGAAAACATAGATGAAAGTAGTGGGTAAAATGATGAAGAGGAGCAACCAAATGATGAAGAGGAGCGATCAGGGATGGTGAGGGAGAAAGATGATGAGGAGGATAGCAATCAAAGTACACCGGACAATCAAGGAAAAGAGTCATGATAGTCATGACGACGGTCATGACTTGTCTTGACAAAAAATCGATCCATGGATGACAAAGAAAATCGAGTGAGGCAAGTGCGAGAAGATATCAAGCAAACTAAAGGTCAAAGTTATGATAGCAATGCCTTTAAAACTTCCATTGATACCCCTCTCACATGCACATATCACGTACGGGGAAGAAATGTGTTTGCTGCCTCTAAAAGGAAAAAGGGCCATCTCTTCTCAAACAACCAAAACATTGGACAAAGGCAAAAGAAAAAAATGGAAAAAGGTTGAGTAGAAGGTACAAGTAAGAAGGAGCAAAAGGATCAAAAGGACTTCTCAAGGGCCTCTTTTTGCTGATCTAGACGAGTGATAATGAGGACCAAGGGATAAGTATTATGTTTCTCCTCTTAGAGAAGGATGCCCGACTTCAAGAATGGGAAAATTATTTTGAGAGGGAACAAAGGGTAATATACTATTATAAAGAGGAGCATAAACGTTTCAAATAGGTGAAGAGGGGCCTTTCCTTGTAGAAGAAAATGGTAAAACACTATGGAAGGAAGAGCATGCTTGCTAATGCCAAACTCAAGCAAGCCCTCATGGAGATAGAAGAGCTAAAAAGGACAAAAGCGCATGAAAGCCTCAAGATCTTGGCTGATTCTTCTTAGTATGTGTCTAAAACCCCTTGAGGGGTCTACAAACAAATTTTGAGGCAAATCAGGAAACTTTTTTGTTTTTTCCAAATTTTGACCCCCTAGGAGAGCAACACCCTAGGCGCTACACACAAAATTGGGGCATCCTCAACTGCTTTGGAGTTTACATTTTTGGATTTTTCATATCACCAATAGTCTACGCACAAAATTTTCAGGTCAATTGGAGCGTTCTCAAAAAGGTCAAAAAAACACCTCAAAATTGACCTTTCCGCCTCCTTTTTAGGCCTCGGGTCTCTGTGCACGGAGAAGTCATGGGAGATTTTATTTTTGAGCTAGTAAATGGCATCAATTCAGCACAAATTAAGTATTTTTTGGAAATTATACTCATCAAGCTTTCCAACGAGCCATCACGGGGCCAAATATGATGCCGGGAAGGGGTCCAAAAGCTGAGCTGCAATAGACCCTATTTTTTGTTGAAACCGCGCTACGCACAAAGACACCCTTTTGCCTAAAAAGTCAACAAAAGACATTGATTAATGAAAAATTGGTTTTTGAATGTTTTTTTGGGGAAAAATCACTCCTGATTTTATTTGGGAGTTATTTTTTGATGTTTTTCATTTATTATCTTATCTCCTATGTGTCTTGGGCATTGCATGGTCATTAAGCACATTTATGAAATTTATGGCTAAATTAGGGTTTCTGGAAGCCTCTTAGGGTTTCCACCTCCTCATTTTGCTCCATAAATAGTGCATGAGGCTTTAATGTATTAGTTGGATTTTGATGACTTATGCTGAAGAAATATATAGTCTCTTGGAGTTTTTGATAACAATTTGATGTCTTGGAGCTCATGCCCTACTGGTTTGCTTGTTAATGGAGAGAGACTGTTTGCACGGTCCAAAGCTTGGTTGATGGTGAAGTGTTTCTTATGTTCATGTTTTTTTATCCTTCTATGGTTATAGCTACTTATGCATCTTAAATGTTTTTTCTGCTCTTAATGATGAAATCTATGAAAATTAAATAAGTTTCTTTCCTTTCTATGTTTCATCTAAATGTTTGTCTTGATTGATTATCTCGCTTTCGAGTCTGAAATAAAATGGATTAGGTTTTTCCTTATGCCTTTGATTCTCTTGCTATGCTCATAAATCTTCTAACTCTCTCAGTTTACAAGTACATAAAGGATTCAGTTTTTTCCCTTTATTAGCTTATTGTTCTCAAGATTAGTGTTCACCTCATGACCCTTCACAACCTTAAAATATCCACCAACCAAGTTAAAATTGCCCTACAAATGCTCTTAAAACCATTGATGAAATTATCATGACCTTGTTAGACTCCATTGCCCAATGACTTAACAATATCCCTTGTTTTCCATCTAAAATCTATCTCGAGCATCATACCCAATGAAAAATAATCAAAATACCCTTCACTTAACATCTAGCCTAAAATCAACCCAAATTAGCAAACAAGTTCACATCTTTGCACCTACTAGAGAGATCCCTCTCCGAAATCCGGAAGCCTAGGTCCTTGGATTCCAAAGCTTGGTTTGATGTTAGCCCCTGTCGATTTGTATCTCAATCAATCTAGCAAATTACGGAGACCTAACAGAAGGAGGAAGATGTAGAGGCTTGGCTCCTAGACATCACCAAGTATTTTCAAGTCTATGAGTGTGATAGTAACTTAAAGGCTATATTGGCCATTTATTATTTGCACAATGAGACCATCTCGTAGTGGAAAGAGGCAAAAAGTGTGCATAACTTAGAGGAAGAATAATTTTCTCCGAGGAATTCTAAAAGTAGTTTAAATCTCGATATTTAAATGAAAGGTACTATGATGATTGCGCCAAGGAATATTATGAGTTATGTTTAGGACAATTAAAAATGGATTATTTTGTGTAAAATTTACCAATTTACTCCGGTATTTCCTTTGTATTAACGAGGAGAATCCGGGGTAACATTTGAACTTTTGGCCTTGATCCCGATTCGTTTGCTTGATTTTAACTCCTTAGCCCAATGGAAAAAATAGATTTCCCACTATCCATCTCTTCTAGTGATTTTTTCCCACCAAACCAATCAAAAAGAAAAACCAATTGCACAATCATAACTAGCCTAATATCTTATAATTAAAATAAAGCTAAATTTTATAGAGAGAGCCCTCTCTGTGAACCCTAGGAAGGTTGGATCCTAGAGTTTAAAGCGATTTGTGGTTACCTCGGTGAGTTCTTTCTTTAACCTTGAGAAATTACTGAGTGATAACAGAGCCTAAGCTTTAAGAGGTAAAATACCGGAAGTAGAATAATTGTCGAGATCAAAAAGATACTTACGGGGTCATCACAGTCAAAATTCAAATGCTAATAGTCTTAAAGTTCTTGACATTTCATGAGGAAATTCCATCCCCATGTGGAGCCACTCTGTTAGGGTCCTATAATAATATGGTTCATAATTTTTGAATCGACCTTGATAGTCTTGTAAATATGTACATGCCTTTATTTCTGCAAGTTGTTTTCCCATATTTTGAAAAATGAAAAATAATAAAAAAATGAAAAGAGGGTAAAATTGAGCAAGTCAAAATGCCACTACTATTTACCCTTTACTCGCAAGAATAATTACTATGTGCATATAATCAAAATGTCAATAAATGCCATAATCCATGATCAGTTAAACAATTTAATCTTAAATTTTCATGCTTTGAATTTCATGTTTTAGATAGCGAATAAAGATATGTCAAACAATTTAAACTTGACAAATCAATAGATAAGATAGAGAATAAATGAGGAGCTCAACAGTTTAATTTGAGCCCTCGGATGAAAGAAGGTTATACTTAGATAGTTTTTATGCTTTGAAAGAAAATTGATTTAGGGTTGCAAGCCTAAATGCAACCATGAATAAAAAATCATTGGACAAAAATTTACTAATTTCCCCTTTCCCCATAATGATTCGAGTATTCTAAACCTTCAGTTAAAAAGGCTCGAAAGCATTTCTCGACTTACGTTGGGACTGGACCCAAGGCTTGATAAGCGATTGGTTAAAAATATTGAATACCTACATAAAACCCATTTTTATCAACATTTACCCTTCATCCTTAATCATGATCCCTTTTCCCTAAGTAAAAGCCCATTTTTTACTTATTAAAGGTAAAAAACCCCTACCTAATTAGTTTCATATTCATTCGAAAACACTCAAAAAACCCATAAAATGCATTTTATCCTAAGTTTAAGTGTGAAAAAAAATGGGACAAAATGTGCTTATTTGTCTATCTTTTACACTTAGTTTTAAATCATGTATTTTTTCATTCATTTCCTCCATTACCCCTTTTTATTTCATATTAATTTCTAACTTATATATTAATCCCCTAAACTATACCCTCCCATATATTATTAAATCATTTACATTTAAAATAACCCCAAAACCCACTATTTTAAATTTTTAACGTATCCCTGCTAATTATCCCATAGGTTTTAACGTATAAATAAAACTAATCTCTACCCCTATGGCATTAAAACATTAGTTAATGTTATATTATACCATATAATAAAACTCGGGCTAATGTATTGGTTGAAACAATTGTGAAATGTTTTAATTAAAACACATATATGATATTACCCCTACGCTATCATATAACCCAAATTTTTAAAGTACATAAATTTTTATTTATAAAGTTAGAAACCCATCCTGCCGAATATCAAAACCATGGACCCCACTCCAATCCCGATGTAGCTTTTTGAAATAGACCTTGACCATTCACATGAGTCCCTCGCAATCCAACAATGGAAAACCCATATCACAAATAAAGTTGTGCACTATCAACCATTTCATTTCTATGCGGAATAAGTTGTTTTGCCTCGTTTCTCTCTCCTCAACATGGCATATTCTAATTGGATTGCATTCAATCCATCCAAAATTACTTACCAACATAGACCCGCATGATAACCACTCGTGGTTTCTTCCCTTTGAATCCAAAAACCACCTATTCGCTCGATTTGACTGCCATTCATTTCAGAGTTAAATTAACCCTAAAACGTCTAATAAACCTTAAAAAACGCATTGTTATTCCCTTGACTTCTCTTATCAATTGTAGCTACCATTCGACTCGAGAAAAGAAGCTCGCACATGATTTTCATGCCCGGAACCGGTTAAAAGGCTGCATTTACCATTAAAGATTGCCAAGAAGCTCCATAAAGCTCCAAAAACCCCGAGAAAAAATACCACAAAAACCTGTTACAAAGCCTCGGAGCCATTTTTAAAGACCAATATATGTGTGTAACAGGTATTTCTCTAAAAATTGAGCCTTTTAATGATTTGAAAGGACCTTAATAAAGAACAAATCCAGGTCAAAAGTTAAAATTTTTCCAAGGAAACCTATTAGAAGAAAAAAACAGGCCAAACGTTGGAATTTTTTTTGAGAAATCTCGTGCTATATTGTGCACTATTTTAAATGAAAAAAATTGAGTTTATATGGTTTTTATAAACTATTTAAAACTCTAAATTAAGACTAGAAATCCTCTAATGGTAGCCTATCCTCTCGTGCTCGATTTCAAAATATTTGTAATCCAATTATCCATTGAAGAAACCCAAGAAACCCCCGTTTCATGATTCCTAACCAGTGAAGGTCCGTAAATCGAGTTGAAGATTGAAATTGAAAGAAAAAATCCAAGAAAAGACCATATTTTTCCCTGTTTTAATCCAAGAACACCCACTAAGGTCAAAAAAGTACTTATGTAAACTATTTAAACTTATAGAAGTAGCCGGAAAAACCCAAAAATCAAAGTTTTTTGGTAGTACAAAAAAAGCCTCAAAATGCCTAAACCTACTCCATTTCGCATCTTCCAAGACTGCCATCGTTATATATCCCTGTACAACCCCCCTGTTGTAGACATTGAGCACACCCCATTAGCGGATGTTGACTACAAGATAGCGAGATCCCATTTTTTGAATTCAATTTATTTGACCTCCACTACTCGGAGCTATGAAAAATCCTTAGATCGGGTGGAAGAAGTTCAAATTTGAGAATCGAACATTCCCAAATATGTTGTTCCAGTTACTCATTCATGTGCGAGAGATTATCGGATTATGTCCGAATTATTATGTGCCTAAACAAAGACCCATAGTAAATGCAAACAAATAAGTACTTTTTAACCATTACTGCTAAGTCCCTTAACCAAATGCTATAGCTCAAACCCGATCCTCAAGCGGTTCCTTTGTCTATAGAAGCCCTTACCAACTTGTGTATTGGCCTTGATTTTACCAAAATATTCCGGATCTTTCAAATATTCATGCCTTTACATGTTGAAATTCCTCAAATCAATCCTCCATATTCTACTTCAAGATTTCTAGAGGGGTCTAGGCATGTCATTTCCATGTTGTCATTCATCCTAGGATATTTCAACGATGAACTTACTGATGAATCCATTTTAGGTTTCTTATCTAGTTTCACACCGGGAAAAGCTCCATCTCGTTATCTTCAATTATGATGGGTATATTGCTCGACAATATTCATGAACAACTGGGTTAAACTGCCCTACCGAAGGAGTGTTTAGATACACATCTTTCCTTTTCCACATGTTCTTACAATTTCAAGTAGAAAATTTTCCAGAGTATCCTTATAGAAGCTTGACTTAGAAGGGAAATCCTCTTCCGAGTCATTTTTTGGACCTCTTTAATCGAAAAAAGAATCCACAGAGTTTACCTATGTAGAGTTTTCCGACTTCTTCATCCACCCATTGATAAAAATGTTAACAAATAATGAACAATCGAGGATAAATGATGCGATGAAGAAGATTTTACAGATTATCGGAAAGCGAGACCAAGACTGGAGATTGGTATTTGTATTAAAAAACACACACAGATTATAGTTTTTGGATCCAATTTGTTTCCCAACAAATTACCCAAATATGTACTAATGATGGTTTTTTCCCTTGGAATACATGTGGAAAAATTTAAATTCCGATTCAATTAACCTTTTAACGACAAAGAAGAAAACATAGTTTAAGTTAAAGAATCAAGTAGGACCATTCATTTGCAATGATAGAGATGCGGAGATAGAAGCAACCAAATAGTTACTAGAGTACTGATTTGAAGAGAGATTCTCCCGGAAGTATGATCCATAAGGGATACTAAGTAAAATGAGGGTTAAGTGTAAACTAACACCCTACATTCATGAGAAAAAAACTAGAGATTGAGAAGTATGCTAATGAGGTCGAGTGGACAAAAAAATACTTTAATAGATGCGGTAAAAACAAAGTGATACTAGTCACACTTTACAAACTGCATATCAAACAGAGAAAGCCACCAAGAGAGTCGAAGAAGAAGGTTATTATGTTCTTGAAACCACTACTGAAACTAAGTTCAAGTTAAGATACAATAAGAAGCCTAAGTTAAATACAATAGGTAAAGGGAAGATAACCATTGAGGTTGAAGATACATAGAATATAAATGAAGAATAGGTTGATAATGCAAATGCACATTTGATAGAAAAAAAACAGAACATGGAAGTATTATCCTCACAGACAGTTGAGGAAAAGGATCTAGATATTAGGGAAAAATAAAAACAGATTAAGTTAAAAAATGAAGAGATTAAAAATGATATTTACTCTCAATATCTGAAACAAACACCAAGCTTTCAAAATAGAATTTTATCTACCTTTGATTACTCAAATAAAAAGCTGATCATGTCATTATTAAAGCCTACGGTGAAAATTCCAAAGACAGATTCATGATTACAAGAAGATTGATTTAGAAGTGCCAACAAAAAGCATTCATGCACTTGATCAAATAGAATTTCATATTCGGAGTACAAAGATGTTGTATTCTCTGTTACTAACCAAAGATATGAGTTTTAAAAAAACTTCAGAACACTATCACAAACATGAAAGATCAAATGAAGCTTGACAAAGCCTCATTATATGCTAAAGATCTCAGAATTACAAATTTAGAAGAATTGGTAATTCAAGTGGGATATGACATTGCAAATGTCAAACCAACATAACGACTAGTAAGAAAAAAAGAATGAAGACATTGCAGAAATTTAGGAAACAACTTAAATTTCCATCAAGTGAACATCCTAAAGCCAAAGAAATTATACGAGAACAAAGCTCGGAAGGATGACATGATGAATTTAATATTTCAGCTAACAACACGGATCAAATAAATGGAGATTCAAATGGATAAACATCTCCATGAAAAAGAAACAAAAAAAGCAAGGAAAATTCCTTCGAGTTATTCCCTGTGGTTACTACGAGTTGTGCCTTCAACTCTAGCAGAAGAGTTAGCACCCAAAGAACCGAGTGACTACTCATGCAGTGGTAGTGACATCATCTACAACCTCAGCTACGGAGTCATCCACTACGAGCTCAACCCACGGATGAGGTCGATGGGAATTAGGAAAAAGCCATGGAAGAAAATGTCACTTGAGACAAGTGATATTAGTAGATTGAAAATATGATTGATAACCTTGAGAATAAAAACAAGTAGCTCTAATAGATGCTAAAACTCATGAGCAAAGGGGCTAATAGATTAAATGAAAAGTTGAAGAAGTTAAAAAAGGAATTAACTTTAAAGGAGCCAATGCCATATGTGAAAAACTATTTATGGAACAAAATCATTGAAGCCATAAATGATGTGTGGCCCTCAATTCAAGTGATCTTCGAACAGAGAGATTTCCTAAAAGTAGCACTAGTAGAAATTTAGAAGATTAAAGATGAGCTTGATAACAAATATGAGCAAGCAATAGAATTGATCAAGTTTCTTAACACAAGAGTTAGAAGAAATTGAGATTACTAACAGGACTAAAACAATCCTTGAAATAAGGAAATTCATCACCAAGAATAACCTCATGAAAAAGCTTGAAGAGAAGTGTGAGGATATGAACATAGCCATAACCAAATTCATGGTTAAATTTGAAAATCTTGGGCAAAGAAGATTGCCTAACATTTTGGTTATCAATGATAATCTTATGCCTCGGGAAGATTATAATAAAAAATATCAGAGAATATGAAAAAAGAGCAAGTTGAAAAGACAGGTGGAGAAGGAACTCCAACGGGGAAGGTCTTACTCGGAAGCTTTGAAGATTTATCCTATCCGCAACATGAGATAAGACACTTGTTTTTCATAAAACCAAATTTTTCCGATTATACGAGAGGCAAATGAAAAACTGAAGAAAATTGAACAAGATACAAATTCCAAATGAAGAAACTTGGCAGTCACTTATAGATTTACTATGAAAGGTAAAAGGAAGAAAGGTAAAAGATAGAAAAAAGCGTTTGCTGATTTTAAGTCCAAACGAGCCTTTATTACAACAGAGTAAATAGTTTAAAGTGGTAAAAGAGTATACGATTTTAAATAGTATCATGGATTAAAGAGAATCAAAGTGAAAGAGTAAAAGATAAAGCGAGATCATATTTCAAAACCAACTCGAAAATATTTGAGCCAATAGAAAGAGGACACCAAGGCATCCAAGCGCACCTAATCCACAATTAGCTTCTATTTTATTTGGATAGATAGTATAACTTGCTGATTTGTTAAGCGATTGTCTTTATTTTTTTTGTAAAGATATTTTTTATTTTCCTTAGATAATTCCTAGAAGCATTCTAGGATATTTTGTAAACAATTATGTATAAATACTTCACACTTTGAAGTATTATTGGGGAATAAATCGCTAAAGATTTCTATAGTCATTTTTTATTGGACTTGAAGGCTTTTTGTGTTTCAAATCTCGAGTAGTAGACTGGATCGAACCAATTAGCATCATATTTCAAGATTCATGTGATGAGCTATTTAAGTGAAGTATTTTCTACTTGTCAATGTTTATCTTCTTTGTTTCATGCATCCATTATGTGTTATAAATTTGAATGAATAAATAGGAGTATTACTTCGGGATTTGTTAAAAGCACCACTGTCTTTCATTTTGTTTATCATTTCTATGTTTACGCAGATTTCGAGTAGAGGAACCCGTTAATTTCTCCCTCTTTCGTTGGACCTCTTCCTACTACTTCTCTTTTCTAGATCAAAGAACCCTTCATTGCTCTTTATCTCGATCATATCACCTCATCAAATAGCCTTCCAAGATCTTCAAGGGTTATGTATTTTTCCCTCGAAAACATTTGACTTTTTTGACCTTGATCATAGCTCTGTCTACTTGATTTTTGACTCCTCGGCCCAATTGACAAACATATTTCCCACTATCCATATTATTAAGTGATTTTTCCAACCAAATCAATCAAACCAAAACAAAATTACACAATAATAACTAGCCTAATATCAAATAATCAAAACAAAGTTAAATTTTATATAGAGAGCCCTCTCTGAACCCTAATAAGGCTAGATTTGAGAGTTTAAAAGTAGGGTTGTGGTTACCTCTAGTTTTCTTTTAACTATAAATCAAAAATATCACAACTTGGAGAATTACTAGAGTGATAACACATTCCTTAATGGATTTAAATTTTGTTAGGGTTTACCTTAACACCCTCATGAGATACAATATGACCCATATATTACACCTCTTTTACTCCCAAAGAAACATTTGGATGTTTTTTCATATAATTGTTTCTTCTCCAAAGTTTGAGCACCCTCTCAACATGTTCAACATGATCCTTCCAAGACCTATTGTAGATTAGTATATCATGAAAAAAATACTAGCACAAATTTTATAAGGAAGGGTTTGAAAATGGAATTCATCAACCGTTGAAATGTATAAGGTGCATTGGTAAGGCCAAAAGGCATGACCAAAAATTCTTAATGACCCTCATGAGTTTGAAATAATTTTTTTTGAATAACTTCAGTCTTCATTCTATTTTTATGATATCTTGAGGAGGACTAATGAGTGTGTTTTTTGAGTGCTCATAGAAACCATGGGTCCGTTAGGGTCAGCCGAGGGTGTATCTTTTTTTTGTATTGCAATATTCGCATCTGCTTCAATCGCCTCCTCATCTGAGCTCAAGGAATGAATGTAATCCATTGGGGGGAAGATCACACAGTTTCCATATTTTGGATTTGTATTTGTGATTTCTTTTTCTTATTTTGGGCAAGGAACGTGGTGCGAGGGAATTGTGAAGGTGCCCCTGTTTATTGGTAGCAAACGAGTAGTGGAAGGCGGTGTTCTCATAGTCCAAATTCTAAGTCGAGAGGAAATCACCAATTTTTAGATTAATTTGATTAGGCGAGACGTTTTGTTATGTCTATTTCAGCTCATATTCTACCATATGTGTATATTCCTTTCTCCCCCCTAGAGGGATCTATTGCTAGAAAACGACCCTAGGTGTTTCCTATACCTTGCAAAAAAATAAAAGTGCCATAGATGTGCAAGTAAGTTGGGAAGTTTGACCCATATAGGAAGCTTGCTGATGATCGTCATCGAGGGGTCGAGGTCTTAGAACTAGGGGGTGAGGAATAGCCCTAATGTACCCCAAAACCATATGGGCCTTTTGATAATATTCGCTGAAAGCGAACACTACTATGAAGAAACCCTTCAAGTAGAAGATGACCTTGTTGTTGTTGGTCCAGTGGAGTGAATCCATTAGTAGAGATCCACTGTGTGAGGCCAAAGTACATTGAATCTACAAATGATTGCAGATTATTCATATTTTTGAAGTCGATCTTCAAGATCCGGATGAGAAATTTCTATGGAGGGAACTTCCTCTAGTTTATCAACTAGAAAAGGCTTGGGAGCCTCGAGAGGGTTGAGTTTTTTTTGGGATGCTATGCATGGAAAGCATCCCTATAGAATAAACCTAGAGTAGAGGATGGTTTCCCCAGTGCTCCCCCTCACAAACGTAGGGTTAAGACTATAGAAGCATCTCTTTTAATGTTATAAAATGAAAGGGGAAGAGAGTGATTTAGTTGTTTACCTCCGTATAGAAGTATCTTAAGATATTAGGGAATGCACAACCTGCATTCAAGGGAATGAAAAGAGGTTCTGCACCCTGATCCGTTGAGCGTACCCAATGTAGCATTGATCTCCCCGAGAGGAGCGAGATCTAGATTTAAAAAGCCGGGGGAGGGTGGATCTAGAAAACCCCGGATGCACAAGTGAGTTTGGGAGGCCACATTGAGTAACCTCATTGGGTCCCCCGCAATCAACAACACCATATTAATAATTTCCTCTTCTCCATGAGTGCGACCGGCTCGGTCTTTCTCGATTTGGAGTTTCGCATTGGTTCCCGGAACCGTTGGGACACAAAGACGGTTTAGGACTCTCCGAGACTCGGATCATTAAAAATGATAACGGTAGGGCACCATGTGTCTTTTGGGAGTCTCTTGGGGGCCGGGGGCCATATTCTTCCTATCTTCATGGATGTCGTGGACTCGCATGGGCAAGGAGGAGCCACCTCTGTCTCTACTTCATCGAGTGCATACCTCGTAGGGAGCCTAGCCCTTGCATTCTTTTCCTTTTTCGTGCATATCATTTCACACATACTCATTTTCTTGTGTTGGCTTGAGTGGAATCGTGCCTTAGCTTGATTGCTAGATGCCATTTCCTGTAGCGCCAAGCGGCCCTGAGTCTATTGGTGGCGGAGGCCAGTGAAGCGATGGCTGGAAATTTAGGGTTCATTTTCCCTCCCACTCATGATCAAAATACATGTAATAATCTATTTTAAACATATTGTATTTTAGTATTTAAACCCTTCTCATGCATTTAGAGAAGGTTCTAGAAATTTGTCAAAAAAAAACTGCAAAGAATGCACTTAAGTAAGTTTGTGAATCCCTTGATAAATTAATGGAACATATTCTATTATCTTTTGAAATTTGAAGTTGTTTAACTGAAGTTTCACTATTTTAATCTCTACATTGCTTGAAAGTGAAGAGGAGCATAAAACTACTGTCAATTTGAATGAGTAGAACGTCATATCTATGGTACTTCTACATGTTATATTAAGTTTTTATTTTTTAGATTGACAATTATGTTTTTATCTACATTACATATTTGAACTTTGTCATCATAAGTGAATTTTAAATGCACTTTTGTACTGATATTTCTTTATGATTTCTTATCTTATCTATAATCAAACATATAAATATGATATACATTTCACAATTATTTTTATTAAGCTATTTTTTTGAAGAGAATTATCTTTACATAATTTTCATCTCTTCCAACATTTAAATAATCTTCATTACTAATAGTTAGAAGATATCATTTAGATCGAATATAGGAATGAACACCCTAGGTATATAGGATAATAGATGGCTTATATAAATTCATATGATAGATTAAATAATTTCCCATTTGCATGTTATATAAACAAAACACACTCAACAACATCCTTATTGGGAAAGCTGGTCCCTTTATCCCTAGCCTAAGCCACTACACCAAAAAGAAAAGGACTTTATCTAAGGTCCGAAATGGGTGGTTTTCCCCCCATGTTGTTGCAACGGAACTGCGAGGCTTCAACGGACGGATGCAATGAATGAAGAACATTAGTTGATTACAAATAATGACGCCTAGGATGTGGTCACTAGACCAAAGGAAAAGTCTTCTGTCACCTTTAAATGGCTCTAAAAAAATCAAACATATAGTTGATGGAAGTGATAAAATGTTTAAGGTCGGGTTCATTACCCAAGGCTTCTCTCGAAGGAAGGTATAGACTATGATGAGATATATGCACTAGTTTCCCGATATACTATCATCCGTTTGATTATTTCTTTTGTTGCATTGCAAGGACGAAATCTACATCATATGGATGTCAAAACTTCCTTTTTTTCATTGTTCTCTTAAGGAAGATGTATATGTGGAAAAAAAATTTGGGTTCGAAGTTTGACATCAATATACACATGTATGCGAGGTTGAAGAAAGCCCTCTATGGTTTGAAGCAAGCCCCATGGCTTGGTATGAGAGGATCAATAGCTATTTGATTAAATTGGGATTTACAAGAAGTGAAGCTGATCAAATCAATATTTCAAGGTTGATCATGACAATACTCTCATTTTGGAAACTATGTGGACAATCTCATCCTTACATGGGTAGATCCTCACATTCATCAATGTAAGAGGTAGTTGGTATCATAATTTTAGATGAAACACCTAGAACATATGCACTACTTCCTAGGCTTGGAGGTCTCACAAAATCCAAGTGAAATTTTCCTTTCTAAAGGAAAATATATTGTGAAAGCTACTTTGGAAATATTTTGGTATGGTGGACTGCAAGTCCATGACTACTCCGATGGAACTCAAATTTAAGAAATTATGCGGAAGTTTTGTTGGGCCCGGTTTGGAAAATCCTACCGAGTATCGTGAACTCATGGGGGGCACTTATTATCTTAGTGAACTCCCATATGCACATATCTTCTTGAGTGAATACATTGAGTCAATATAAAGTCGAACCTTATCACATACATTGGATTGATGCCAAGAATATTTTGAGATATCTCCGGGGGCACAATGAATTATGGATTGAAATACACTTCGGGACATTGACTCTCCATCGATATACTAATGCTAATTGGGCTCGTAGTGTGTTGGATCATAAGAGGACATATGGATGTTGCTTCGCTCTAGCTTCGCTTTGATCTCCTAGATAAGCAGGAAGTAGAAATCAATTGCTTTGAGCACCATTGATGTTGAATACATTGCAACAATTATGCCCTATTATAAATTTTTTTTGGTTGAGGAAGCTCTTTAGTGAGTATTTTGGGCATATGTAGGATACCACCATGATATATTGTGAAAAACAAAGTGGGATTCAAATTTCGGAGAATTTGATGTTCCACGACCACTCCAAGCATATTGATATCATGTAACACATTTTTCGGGATATCGTACAATGTTTTGGCGTAAGGATCCATCATATTTAGACCGATGAATAGGTCACATATATTCTCACGAAGCCCCTAAGGAAGGTGAAACTCTTAACCTTCAATGAGAAGCTTCGAGTCGTGGACATACCCTACTATGGGGGGTCCCACTTGAGTTGGATTTTGAGCTGCGGGAGCTGCGGGGGGACTAAGGGTAGCTTCTTGGAGGTATAATATATCCATAGGGGAAGGTTCACCTTTCCTTATTGGTGCGCTATTCCCCACATATATGATATTGAGCTGGTTTAACCTCTCTAGATTTTTGCCCTACATACATCCTACTCATGTAGTACTGAGACTCATGGGAAGTACCTCTCATCTAGACAATGAGTTGGGAAATTAGGAAAGAGACCGTAACACTGTTGATAGAGGCATCGTATATTGTCATAATCTCTATGCTAGGATGGATTGTGTCAAACAAATTGATATGGGATGAAGTTTGGTTGAGGTTTTTACCTCTAAATTGATTTCGGGTTAGTGGAGAGTGGCAAGGGATTGTGACTCACTCTAGATCAAGTATTATTAACCATTTCTTCATGATTCAACAAAGGAGAGCAGAGAAGAGTATATGGATGGTAATATGACATAGGATGATGACATGGTACATGATGATAGGATTTGATAGGTTTACTGAGATGGATTGAGGAGTGAAGTTCTCTCTAGTTGAGAGGGAATGTTAAAATTGGAAACTAGGGAAAAAAATCCAATTTAGACAACTCATATGAAGAAGATGCTATTTTTTTAATTCCTCTTTATGAGAGGTGCAATATTTATCTAAATATCATCTTGTTTAGATGAGCAGAAGTTGGATTTTGAATTTATTTTCTAAAACATGTGCAAATTATCAAGGTTGGCCGGAAATGTAATGTAGGCTCACAAGCCCCAATAGATGTGTCTCCACTCCTTATTGAAGGATATAAATAGGATATATTCACTCCTCATTTTGGACATAACTCATCTCATCATCTCTCTCTATCATTTGTTTGTACCTCGCACGTGTGACAAAAGCGTTGATTTTGTGGGCTGAAATATTCGGATTGTTCTAAGGTCGCAAGAAGAGAGTGAAGAACCATTGAACAAGGGTAAAAATACATCATTTGACTTCAATTTTTCTGGCATAATTACGATTTTTCTAGGGCTGTAGCTATTGGCACAAAAAAAATTATAAAGTATGGGAATTTCTGACCGGCGTTGACCGCAACACTTCGATCGTAGAGTTGACTTTCAATTGACCAAGTTTGACTGAATTTTTAGAATTTTTTTTTGGGCCTGAATTTAATCATTGTTGGAGGCCACATTAACTAAGTTTGACCTTATTCATTTTGTGAATTTTTCTTCTTGCTGGTTTGACTGGCGTTGAGTTTCTGGTTAGGGCATCCCTTTGAGTGTTTTTTTGAGTGAAGTTTTGGACAAGGGAATTTTTTATATTGTAATCTCTCTCTCTATGCTAAACTTCCGAAGAATAATAAGAATATTTAATCAAAGGGTTTTCCCCACATTTGGGTTTTTCTCTAGCATCCGTCAAATTCTATGTCATTTTGCCTTGGATTGTATTCTTTTATCTTTTTTATGTTCTATCAACATTTACTCTCAATGTTAATGTGATTGCTAATCTAGAAATTGAAATTCGTTTTATAAGAAAATTTATAAGTAAATTTATCTAAGCATAGAACACACCATTATTATCTAAAATTGACATTATACCCCTGCAAAGGAAAATCTAGAAGTCTGAAGGCTCCATAATGATAAAGGTGAAATTCATGACATCAAAAGGAGGAGCTCTAAAAGCGAGTTGAAGGTAGCATGATGTCCATCAAAGAGCATAAAGTTGTTGGAAACAAGTCCCTAGTTAAAAGGAAATTAGGAAAGTCCATGGATAAGAGGGAGATTGGTTATATTCCAATATAGGAATGAGTACATTTTCCTAGTTAAGAGGGAGAGATAGACACAATATTTTTTGTCTTCACATTGTGAATAAAGAATGGAGGATAAGGTAAGAATCTAAGATATATTATGATATTCTTTGAGGATGAGGTAGGCCATCCAAGATAAGAGTAGGCAAAGAGGAAATTCCTTAAGGGTGTTCTGTTCCATGATAGAAATTGTCCTAAAATGACATACCCTATGAACACCTCGGTGGGGTATGTTCCTTCAATGATAATGATGATAGTGTGTGTGAGTCATTGTTCGACATTGTTCTATGATCTTATGGAGAGATAGGGTTCTTAGGCAAGGCCTTGTTATGTGAAAATATTGGTTTCCATGAT
Source organism: Pinus albicaulis (assembly GCA_034641835.2). NCBI lineage: Eukaryota > Viridiplantae > Streptophyta > Pinopsida > Pinales > Pinaceae > Pinus > Pinus albicaulis. The sequence goes on from JAXQQM020086464.1 coordinate 102,142, forward strand.
GATATGCTTTGGCTTACCAATATTACACTTCTTATGAGAATTATTTAGAGTCGGAATGAAAAAAGTACCTTGTATGGATTATGAATACCTCCCTGGTTAAGAAGGAGTGTTGAAATATGTAACTAGGTTTGGTCTTCATATTAACATACGTAATCATGATTTTAGTATTTAATGATAAAATAAAAATAATTTTTTTTATTATTTTTTCTTGAGGCATGAGTTTCATGCTCTATGGAAATTGATTTTTAGTTCAAGCATCCATTGAGTTCTTCTAGGTGAATTGAGTCATTTTCATGTATTCAAGACCCCTTTGGGCATGTTAAATATTTTAAAGAATATTTTTTTGAGTCATATTTAGGCTAAAATACCCTCCAAGACCTTGTCAATGATCCAACCATCAAATCAACCTACAAGGAGATGTCATCCTACTAGAGGAGGACAAGTCAACTCATTAGGGATCTAGTAGAAGCCTATCTATAAGTAACGTCAACCTCACTTGGAGGAGACACAAAACTAATCAATAAGTTTTATCAAGAAGGGATAGAGGATGAAAAATTAGCCAAGATAATTAGCAACGAAGATGAAATGAATAAATTAAATTTATAACTATTTTTTGGGCTCAAATTGTTCACATGTGTGAAAGGAATAAGGCATCATCTATTGAAGTAGTAACATAAATTGTAGTCATTATCGGGTGCATCATTTTGGGTCAATAAAGGTCTCCTTTTCAAGAGGGAGTAACAAGGAAGATAATACAATTGAATAAAAGGAGAAATGAGACAATTTCATCCATCTTTAACCATATTTGTGAACTAGGGTTTTTTGCGGGACATGCTAAAAATTTCAATCCTCCTATAGCAAGTAGAAATTATCAAAAAGGGATAAAATTTGAGGTTTTGAAGAAATCTTGATCAATGTTAACTTGAAGGAAGGAAAGAAAATCAAGGATTGGTTTTCACTTGTCCTTGGAGGGGTTTTGTTCAAGGGTCATAGGTCTTGGAATTTGTCAATTGAAGGTCTATAACAAGAGAAGAATTATTGTGGGTTTTCCTCTCAAGAGGAGAAAAGTTTGGCCCTTGATGATAGCCTATGTCTTGTATCCTCTTGTTTCACTATTATTTATGATTTGGAAGGTGTTTCATCATAATAAAATTAAATATAATCAAGACAAAAAAAAATCTAATTAAGTTAACAATATATATAGATATAGATATAGATATTCATATATCTAAAGATATAGATATAGATATAGATATATACTTGATGAATAGGTCACATATATTCTCACGAAGCCCCTTAGGAAGGTCAAACTCTTAACCTTCAATGAGAAGCTTGAGTCGTGGACATACCCTACTATGGGGGTAGCACTTGAGTTGGATTTTGAGCTGCGGGAGCTGCGGGGGGCTAGGGGTAGCTTCTTGGAGTTACAATACATCCATAGGGGAAGGTTCACCTTTCCTTATTGGTGCACTATTCCCCACAGATATGATATTGAGCTAGTTTAACCTCTCTTGATTTATGCCCTACATACATCCTACTCATGTAGTCACGAGACTCATGGGAAGTACCTCTCATCTAGACAATGAGTTGGGAAATTAGGAAAGAGACCGTAACAATGTTGATAGAGGCATCGTATATTGTCATAATCTCTATGCTAGGATGGATTGTGTCAAACAAATTGATATGGGATCAAGTTTGGTTGAGGTCTTTACCTGTAAATTGATTTCGGGTTAGTGGAGAGTGGCAAGGGATTGTGACTCACTCTAGATCAAGTATTATTAATTATTTCTTCATGATTCAACAAAGGAGAGTAGAGAAGAGTATAGGGATGGTAAGATGACATAGGATGATGACATGGTACATGATGATAGGATTTGATAGGTTTATAGATGGATTGAGGAGTGAAGTTCTCTCTAGTTGAGAGGGAATGTTAAAATTTGAAACTAGGGAAAAAACTCCAATTTAGACAACTCATATGAAGAAGATGCTATTTTTTTAATTCCTCTTTATGAGAGGTGCAATATTTATCTAAATATCATCTTGTTTAGATGAGCTTGAAGTTGGATTTTGAATTTATTTTCTAAAACATGTGCAAATTATCAAGGTTGGCCAGAAATGTAATGTAGGCTCACAAGCCCCAATATATGTGTCTCCACTCCTCATTGAAGGATATAAATAGGAGATATTCACTCCTCATTTTGGACATAACTCATATCATCATCTCTCTCTCTCTCATTTGTTTGTACCTCGCACATGTGACAAAAGCATCGATTTTGTGGGCTGAAATATTCGAGACTGTTCTAAGGCTGCAAGAAGAGAGTTAAGAACCATTGACCAAGGGTCAAAATACATCATTTGACTTCAATTTTCTGGCATAATTATGATTTTTCTAAGCTGTAGCTATTGGCACAAAAAATTATAAATTATGGGAATTCTAACTAGCATTGACCGCAACACTTTTGACCATAGAGTTGACTTCCAATTAACCAAGTTTGACTGACGTTTTAAATTTTTTTTTGGGCTGAATCTAATCATTGTTGGAGGCCACATTAACTAAGTTTGACCATACTCATTTTGTGAAGTTTTCTTGATGGTTTGACTAGCATTGAGTTTCCGGTTAGGGCATCCCTTTGAGTGTTGTTTGACTGAAGTTTTGGACAAGGGAATTTTTTATATTGTATGTTAAACTTCTGAATAAAAATAAGAATATTTAATCAAAGGGTTTTCCCCACATTGGGGTTTTTCTCTGGCATCCGCCAAATTCTATGTCGTTTTGCCTTGGATTGTATTCTTTTATTTTTTTTATATTCTATCAACATTTACTCTCAATGTTAATGTGATTGCTAATCTAGAAATTGAAATTCGTTTTATAAGAAAATTTATAAGTAAATTTATCTAAGCATAGAACACACCATTATTATCTAAAATTGACATTATACCCTACAAAGGAAAATCTAGAAGCTGAAGGCTCCATAATGAGAAAGGTGAAATTCATGACATCAAAAGGAGGAGCTCTAAAAGCAAGGTAGCATGACATCCATCAAAGAGCATAAAGTTGTTGGAAACAAGTCCCTAGTTAAAAGGAAATTAGGAAAGTCCATGGATAAGAGGGAGATTGGTTATATTCCAATATAGGAATAAGTATATTTTCCTAGTTAAGAGGGAGAGATAGACACAATATTTTTGTCTTCACATTGTGAATAGAGAATGGAGGATAAGGTAAGCATCTGAGATATTTTCTGATATTCTTTGAGGATGAGGTAGCCCATCCAAGATAAGAGTAGGCGAAGAGGAAATTCCTTAAGGGTGTTCTATTCCATGATAGAAATTGTCCTAAAATGACATACCCTGTGAACACCTCGGTGGGGTATCTTCCTTCAATGATAATGATGACAGTGTGTGTGAGTCATTGTTCTGACATTTTTCTATGATCTTATGGAGAGATAGGGTTCTTAGGCAAGGCCTTGTTATGTGACAATGTTGGTTTCTATGATGATATGCTTTGGCTTACCAATATTACACTTCTTATGAGAATTATTTAGAGTCGGAATGACAAAGTACCTTGTATGGATTATGAATTCCTCCCTAGTTAAGAAGGAGTGTTGAAATATGTAACTAGGTTTGGTCTTCATATTAACATATGTAATCATGATTTTAGTATTTAATGATAAAATAAAAATAAATGTTTTATTATTTTTCTTGAGGCATGAGTTTCATGCTCAAGGGAAATTGATTTTTAGTTCAAGCATCCATTGAGTTCTTCTAGGTAAATTGAGTCATTTTCATGTATTCAAGACCCCTTTGGGCATGTTAAATATTTTAAAGAATATTTTTTTTTGAGTCATAGTTAGGCTAAAATACCCTCCAAGACCTTGTCAATGATCCAACCATCAAATCAACCTACAAGGAGATGTCATCCTACTAGAGGAGGACAAGTCAACTCATTAGGGCTCTAGTAGAAGCCTGTCTATAAGTAACGTCAACCTCACTTGGAGGAGACACAAAACTAATCAATAAGTTTTATCAAGAAGGGATAGAGGATGGAAAATTAGCCAAGATAATTAGCAACAAAGATGAAATGAATAAATTAAATTTATAACTATTTTTGGGCTAAAATTTTTCACATGTGTGAAAGGAATAAGGCATCATCCATTGAAGTAGAAACATAAATTGTAGTCATTATCAGGGGCATCATTTTGGGTCAATAAAGGTCTCCTTTTCAAGAGGGAGTAACAAGGAAGATAATACAATTGAATAAAAGGAGAAATGAGACAATTTCATCCATCTTTAACCACATTTGTGAACTAGGGTTTCTGCACGACAGGCTAAAATTTCAATCCTCCTATAGCAAGTAGAAATTCTCAAGAAGGGATAAAATTTGAGGTTTTGAAGAAATCTTGATCAATGTTAACTTGAAGGAAGGAAAGAAAATCAAGGATTAGTTTTCACCTGTCCTTGGAGGGGTTTTGTTCAAGGGTCATAGGTCTTGGAATTTGTCAATTGAAGGTTTATATAAGAGAAGTATTATTGTGGGTTTTCCTCTCAAGAGGAGAACATTTTGGCCCTCGATGATAGCCTATGTCTTGTATCCTCTTGTTTCATTATTATTTATGATTTGGAAGGTGTTTCATCATAATAAAATTAAATATAATCAAGACAAAAATCAATCTAATTAAGTTAACAATATATATATATATATATATATATATATATATATATTGTTAACTTAATAAGATTGTTTTTTTTCCAGATGCAGATGATTAATTGTTTTAACGGGACTTCTGTCCCGAATCACCTCCCAAGGAGTTTCGCATGGGGAGGCCAGATGGCCCCCCGCGGCTCCATTAAACTCAAATTAAATTCGCCTGCATTCAGGACTTTAATTCTCCAGCGACGGCTCTTCTCCATTCTCGATACTCTCAGTTGATTCATTATGGCACCAGACTCGGGTTCTCCAGATCATTCCTGCTCTGTTCGTAGCTCATTGAAACCCATTCGCAGCATTTTCCCTGTAGCCTGTGCAGAGCCCATTGCCGAAACTCACACAGGACGGCGCTGTTCGTTGCTCAGTTGTCTTGAAACAACTCCGGAGTGTCACTTTTCTCATAGTGCCTCTTGTCATTCCAACTTCAATTCGCAGATCCCTCCTAGCTCTCACTATGTTCTTGCTCCTACCCGAGCAAAATCTCCTAGTCTTTGGCCTCTTCAAACTGCTGTAACTGCTATGCCTAGGCTCAGACATTGTATGAGGTGCCGCCGAGGCGCCACTCGGGGCAGACTTGCAAGTGAGCATCCTTCTTCCAGTCTCGGCGATGCTCCCTCTATCGAACATACTGAGAGGCGGCATTATTAGGACCCCCAACAGCAATGGGATCATGATAGCCCTCCTTGCTATGCCCAAGACCATCAACCCTCTTCTCCTCTTCCTAGCGCTCCTCCGACTCCTGCTTTCACTGTCCCCCGTCCTTCTGGAAGTCATATTCTAAGGAAAACTTCGCAGAGAGCGGAGCTACGCTTTGATTGTGCCTTCAATCGGCCCACCATCACTGCTTATATTACCATAACCCTTCGAGAAGAGTTGACTCTTCAGCCCCCTCCGTTGCATGAGCCTCCGCCCTCTCCCCTTATCCCCCGGCCTTCCCCTGTTGCAACTTCTTCAACCGGTCTTGGCGCTCCCCTCGCCTCTGTCTCTCCCAACCTAGGTTAGCTCTCTATGCAAGGGGACGCAAATCTCTCAGACACAGATGGAGTTCAAATTGATGCTGCAGAAGACGCAGAGGAGAAATATGGGTGTCGCATTGAGGAGGAGCAGCCTTCTCCAACTCACACGCATCTGCTCTCTCTGCCTTAGTCCATTATGGTATTTATTTTCTGTCATTGGCATGATATACTAGTTTTTGTTGTCTACAGCAGCAGAAGCTGCATGATAGTGTCATTTTTCTTTAAGTTTTCTTATGCTGAATGTAATGAACTATCCACCAGTTTCCCTTTCCAGGGTGGTGCAACTTCTTTTGAAAGAACTGGTTTCCTGCTATGGGCAGTTCATCATATTGTTAAAGCATGGACATCAAGCCCAGTTTCAGGCTCCCATAGTTGAACTAAGGCAGTTTTGTAACAATATGTTTACATAATAGAATTAGCATAATTTAGCAAAAAAAAAATTAGATTTTTTTTTCTCTTGATTATATTTAGTTTTATTATATATGCCCATATACTCACATGAACACTTGAATTTAAATGTTCTCATTAATTTAGTCAAGGCATGTAAAACAATCATAATAAAACTAAATATAATCAAGAGAAAAAACAATCTAATTAAGTTAAAAATATATCTATATATATATATATATGTGTGTGTGTGTGTGTGTGTGTGTGTGTGTGTGTTAGCTTAATTAGATTGTTTTTTCTCTTGATTATATTTAGCTTTATTATATATGCCCATATACTCACATGAACACTTGAATTTAAATGTGCTCATTAATTTAGTCAAGGCATCTACAACAATATACTAGGTTTTAACCTTATGTTTTAACTTCACTTGAAAATTAGATTTCTTACTAGAATTAATGACATTATTGCTACCACATTGAATTATATAAACTTTGTGAGTTAATAGTAATTCTAAACATATTTTATTGCTTTCTCATCCAAATTATTCCTCTACCAAATACTTAGTGACACATTTCTGCTCATAGATAACCTTCTATCTATAATGTGAAAATCCTATAATATGTGAAACTCCATTATTCCTATTCACTTTCAAATGAGGAAATTTTATTAAGAATATACCATGGGAAATTATTCTAAGAGGAAATTCATCACCAAGGTATACAATCCCACCATCATATTTTAGATAATAAAAACCATTGTTGATGGAAACTCATATTGAAAGAAGCTTCAAATTTTATTAACCGTTCATTTTATCCTGCATCGATTACCAAAGTGGCAACAAAGACATATCCACGATATTCCTAAGAATAATTTTATACTCGTATTTAGAATCATCGTTTTCCTTTTTATTCTTCTCCTTATCTTACTCTTAATCTCTTCTTAAATTCCCAACCTTGTCGTAGTTCTAGCATTTAGCTCTAGAATTTCTATGACATTCATGCCTTTAACTAGATTTACATTTCTAATCTCCTTGTTACATCCATATATTACTATTGTAGTCCCTTATTGTTGTTAGTGTAGCCCCCTTATTGTTATTGGTGTACCCCTGTAGCCACCATATTGTTATTATTGTGCCCCATAAAAAGAAATTACTATTATTGTTCCACCCTTACATTATTATTGTTGGGCTGGCTAGGATTATATTATGACATCATTGACTCCTATATATAGAAAGGATGTTTTTTCATTTGTATCATCCAATAATTTTCATTTATGTAATTTAAAGGAAGTTTTCCCCTCAAAGTGGCTGATTTATAAGGCATTGATCTCGCTTTTCTTCTATTTTACGAGCTGGTTCCATAACATTTTGTATGAGAGCATTGGATTGTAGGGCTCGTTGCTTCAAAAATGTCATCATGGAATTTTCACTATAACTTTTTTTACAAAGGTTCAGATGCTAACAAAAAACACCCATTTAAGCAAACACCTGAGGACGTTTGTGTCAAAATTTCAGATATTGGTTCCCAATATTTTCAGAGATATGATCTATGGGATTTAGGGTTTTTCCAAACTCTCAAATTTCATCTCAAAGAGGTAACCTTCGAAGAAACGTCATAACTCTCTCTCTGAGCATTGGATTTGAATTCCGTAAAAAGTTGTCGAAATTACATGAAAGGTAGATTTCTGTGTATCATTTTAGAGTCAAAGGAGGAAATAATGATACGTGGCAAGTCATACAAGTTCGATTTACTAAACAAGTTCATAATTTGGTCACTTTGGGAGATTGGGCATAATTTTCTCTTGAATAATCCAAATTAGGTCATACCTATGGCATTCGAAAGAGGACACGTAGGGTTGTTACAAGACCGAAGCTTAAATATTAGGGATCTGAAGGAAGGTTTGACAAAGTTGATACAAAAAATGATTCCTAATGGTGAAAATATAGTAGAGGAAACTCATTATGAGAACAAAATAAATGTTAGTCGTCATTTCGTAAACTCTAACGTTGGATTGAAGAACCACCATATTCCAAATATCGATATGAGGAAGTTTGATGGAAAGGATCCCATAACATGGATACTACAGATGGAGCAATACTTTGATCTCAGTAATTTTCAAAATGCATAAAAGGTATGCATTAAAACTTTATGTTTAGAAAAAAAATACATTTGTATTGTATCAATGGCTTTGCTCCCATATAAAACTTGTCACTTGTAAATTTTTACGGAGGAAATGATAGGACATTATGAGGATACAAAGGGCAACACCTTCTTTAGACAATTGATAAATCTCAAGAAAAAGGGTTTAGTGGTGGAGCACATTGAGGAATTCCAAAAATTGAATAGAAGGGTAAATGATATTCTAGAGGAGCACACGATTGATGTCTTCATAGGGAATTTAAAGGATAACATCCAACATGAGGCTCCCCTTCTAGAACCTCATTCATTGGAAAAGGAATTTAGGTTGGCAAGACAAATTAAATGTAAAATTATGGTGACAATGAAGCCTACCACTCACATCTATAAATATGGAAGTGTTTCTACTCCTCGCCTAACAAAACCTACAAGGTTGAAACAAAAAAAATTCAAAGAAAAAAGATCAAAAGGGCGTTTCTACAGTTTTTATAGAAAATACACTAGAGGTCATAAGTGTGTTGAAAATAAATTATTTTACATATATGGTGAAGAGGTGGAAGAAAATGAACAAGAAACTTCAAAATAAGAGGATATACAGCAGGAACCAACCCTATATAAATAAGAAGTGAGTCTTACCATATCGTGTAATTCATTGGTAGGAATTAAAACTCCTTAAAATCTCAAGACAGGAGCACATATCAAGAAGAAAAAGGTAATAGTGTTGATTGATTCGGGTAGTACCCATAATTTTATTCATTCCAAGGTAGCCAAAGAATTGAATTGCTTCATATACCCAACACTAAACTGTCAAGTTATGGTTGCAAATGGAGGAACTAGAAATTGCTCTAAAAATTTCCATAATCTCAAGCTAACCATGCGGGAATATGTATTGAATAGTCCAATGCTTTACATTCCAATGGGAGGTGTTGATGTTGTACTAGGAGTAAAATTATTACAATCTTTGAGGACATTAGCTTTTGATTTTCAAGAATTTTTCTTGAATTTTTTTTCAGAAGGAAAGGAATTTGAATTATAGGGTATCACAGGGAAGATGGGAAAGGAAATAAGCTCTAATGTCATGACAAAGCTTCTGGAAAAATAACAACGAGATGTAATTTCACAATTATGCTCACTAGAAGTTCCAACACCAAAATCACCTATTTCTCCATATCTCGAAAAATCCTTGGACAATCATTCCAAGGTGTTTGAAACTCCCGAAGGACTCCCACCTATTCGTGGTCATGATCATTTTATTCATTTGATTTCAAGAAGTGTTCCTCCAAACATCAAGCCTTACAAATTTCCTTATGTCGAAAAGAGCAAAAATGAACATATGATTGCTGAAATGTTAGAGGCTGGTATAATTCAACCTAGTAAAATTTCCTTTTGTGCTTTAGTAGTATTCGTGCAAAAGAAGGATGAATCATGCCACATGTGTCTAGATTATAGGGAGCTCAATAAGTGCACTATTAAAGATAAATTTCCCATTCCTGTGATTGACGAATTATTGGATGAATTACATGGAGCAATTTATTTCACCAAACTGGATCTTCGTTCATGATATCATCAAATTCGAATGAAGGATGAAGACATTCCAAAAAAAACATTTTGAACTCAGGAGGGCCATTATGAATTTTTTGGTCATGCCATTTGGCCTTACCAATGCACCTTCTACATTCAAGGGTTGATGAATTCCATTTTCAAAACCTTCTTTAGAAAATTTGTACTAGTATTTTTTGATGATATACTAATATAAAATAGGGCTTGGAATGATCAGTTTCAACATGTTGGCACGGTGCTCAAACTATTGCAGGAGAAACAATTATATGCAAAAACCTCCAAATGCTTCTTTGGAGTACAAGCGGTGGAATATATGGGTAATATTGTATCTCATGAGGGTTTTAAGGTAGACCCTAAAAAAACTAAAGCCATTAAGGAATGGAAATTCCCTACAACCATAAAGTAGTTGCGAGGATTTCTTGGCTTAACATGGCATTATCGCAAGTTTGTTAAAAATTATGGGAGAATAGCAGCACCTCTAACAACATTATTGACGAAAGATGCATTTTCATGGACTCCTGAAGTCAAACCCAGACTGCATGGAACAGGCCACCATAGATTGTATCATGGAAATGAAAATCAAGAACACTCGCCAACAGAAGATGTAATTTTATTGGGTTGTCAAAGCTGGCCAACTCCTGCACCAAGGAAAGTGGTTCACTAGGGACCAAGTTCAGCAGAAATTTCCTCATATCATGGAGGAACTTAATGCAATGGGGACCATTGCTTCCTAAGGGGGGAGGAATGGTCTAGGTGGATATTGGTGTTTACCCTCCTATTCCACTTCGGGCCCCACTATTGTCTCTTTCAGTTTTTTAGTTTCGGCACAACTTACTATTTTTAGCAGTTTTTCGGGTCCTGAACTTCCGGAGCCATTTTGAGGCCCTAAATGACGTTTTTTGGGAAAACAAAGAGCAACATGGGTCCATGGACTGATTTTTCTCGTTCAAAATTTTTAGTCCTTGCATAGATATTTCTAACGAGGTATGGTACACGTGAAACGAAGATCGTATGCCAAAGTTACGCCCCTGGGAAGTTGAAACAACAATTTACCCAAATGGGGCCCATAGTTTTGGCGCTTCATCTCCTAGGGTTAGGGTTTTGGCTGTTTAGGATTTCCCATTGTTTCTAAATAATAAATAGGCCCTCGAGCCTCATTGTAACTCAGCTCAGAGGCCTGTAGCCGCCACATCTCTTCTCAGAGATAGCTACCAGCGCCCTAGCTAGTTTTATTTCCATTCTGTCTGTAAGAAAATTTCAGTTCTTTGATATTAATGAAATGAAGTGTTATTTCCACTGCATCTCTGTATTTATGGTTATATGTTTATTATGTTGCGTTCCTGCATAAATCCGGATCAGTGGTATCAGAGCGGTCTGCTTTTTCTCGATCCTTCTTTGCATGTCCCCAATGAGGTCGGGGTATAAGGAGCTAGGGCTTGATCTGGTGGAACCTTTGCAAGATCAGCCTCGTAAACCTCGACGGACGCCCATGGGGGACGAAAAGAAAGATGAGGGAGCAGGAGATCCTATCAAAATAGTGCTCGAGGAGGCCCTCGAAAAACAAAGGAACGCGATGATGGATAGCTTTGCTCAGATCCTTCAACGGCTGCCCACCGGCGGCGCATCTGCATCCAGTAGCCACTCTGGAGTTGCGACTCCCTTTAAGGTACAAGTAAATTTTGACATTCCCATATTTGAGGGTTAAATAGACGCAGATGCCGTAGATAGATGGTTGAATCTATTAGAAGGATATTTCTCTGTTCATGACTTTTCAGACCGGGAGAAGATTATTTTTGCACTCCTCAAAGCTACCCCCCATGTTAAGGACTGGTGGGAAACCTACTGTGAGAACAAGGACCAGACAGAACCCTCTCTGTTCTCGGCCGTACCAACTTGGAATTCTTTTCGAGATGCCATCAAGGAATAGTACTATCCCGTGGGGAGCTATCAGGACAAGTACATACAATGGACCACACTGCGACAATAAAGGGATCAAGACGTGCATGAGCTAACGAATCTGTTCCATACCCTGCGCACAAAGTTGGGTATCAAAGATTCAGAGAAACATTTGGTGCTAAAGTATCGCAGCTGTCTGCACAGATACATTCAGGAGGAAATGGAGTTCCTCGACATCTCCTCGCTTGGTACGGCATACCGGTATGCTGCCAAGATTGAGAAGAAATTCAAATAGAAGAAGCGAGACTTTGGATCTGCGAATCAAAAGCAAGGGAAAGGTGCTTCGAAACCGCAGAACAAAGGACAGAGCCAAGGCATGGTGGCTAAAGACAACCCGTCAAAGCCACAAGAAAATAACAAGACCGCAAAGCCAAAGAAGGACACGGGAAAGTGGTGTGAGTTCCATAAGAGCTCCACTCACAACACAAGTGAGTGTCGGGCCAAGCAGTCGCTAGTGGCCGAGATGAGGGCTTCTGAGTCAGATGCATGCTCCGACTCCGAATCAGAACCTGAAAAGGGGAATGAAAAAGGGAAATAGATTATTGATGCGGAGCCCAACGCCACTGTTGCCACTACAAAGATCCAGAAGGAGGAGCCAGAAGATCCATAGGAGGAGGATCATCTCTTCCACTCCTAGATGTGGGTAAAGGGCTCCCTTGTACAATTCATTGTCAATAATGGGAGCCAAAAGAACCTCATTTCAGTAGACTTCATGAAGCGGTTGGGCTTGCTGACCATAGCTCACCGACATCCATACACCATCGGGTGGCTTCACCAAGGATGAGATCTCTGCGTCAGCCAATAGTGCCGCCTTCCCTATAGCATCAAGCCCTTCACAGAAGAGGTATTATGTGACATTGCTCCAATTGATGTTTCTGATGTATTATTAGGAAAACCATACTTGTGGAAGTTTCATGCCGTGTATGAGTCTTGACCTCATGCTGTTATTGTTACATTGGGAAATAAGTTGTACAAGATACCAGAGGTACCACCTCCTACCGCTATCTCTTTGGTTACTGCAAAACAATGTAGTAAGCTCATTTCCCAAACCAGGAAATTCATTTTCCTGATGATCTGCCCCCAGGGCAAGAAGAAGACGGTGGCCACGACCTCTAGACATGGCTCCTCTGCATGACAACAAAAAATGGATAAGGTTGTGGAGGAGTACGGGGACATATTCACCTCACCCACAGGGATTCCTCTGCACTGTCAGGTGAAGCACCCAATTGATCTGACCCCAGGTTCGCTGCTACCTAATGGACCGATCTATCTACGCTTTGTTCTGGAGAATGATGAAATCAAGAGGCAGATTCAAGAGCTGTTGCAGAAAGGTCACATTAGACCAAGTTCATCGCCATGTGGGAGCCCGATCGTGTTGGTACAAAAGAAGGATGGGACGTGGAGACTCTGTATTGACTATCGGGCGCTGAACAAGATCACTGTCCGGAATAGGTACCCAATCCCACTGATTGATGACCTTCTGGACCAACTCAAAGGTGCAAAATATTTCAGCAAGATCGACCTGAAGTCTGGGTATCACCAGGTACCAATTGAACCCTCAGATGTGTGGAAGACTGCCTTCAAAGCCAAGGAAGGCCTTTTCAAATGGCTGGTCATGCCTTTCGGGTTGACGAATGCTCCCGCCACCTTCATGAGGATGATGGATGACATCTTGCGGCCATTCACCAACTCATTTGTAGTGGTGTACTTGGATGATATTCTGATCTTCAGCCAGACTTGGGAAGAGCACCTTCACCACATCCGACAAGTCCTCCAAACACTGAGGCAACACAAGTTGTGTGCCAATTTGGAGAAGTGCACTTTTGGCATGACCCAGGTTCAATATCTGGGATACATTATTGATGAAAGGGGGGTGCATGTGGATCCAGCCAAGATCCAAGTCATTCGGGATTGGCCAGCCCCAACCACTATAACAGAGCTTCGCAGCTTTCCGGGTCTTGCTAATTTCTACAGCAGATTCGTGTTGGGATTCTCTCATATCACTTGGCCCTTGAGTCAAGTCACCAAGGGAGGAGCGAGAGAAAAATCCTTTTGGTCGAAACCTCAACAGAAGGTGTTCACAGAATTGAAAAATCGCCTCTGTTCTGCCCCAGTGCTCACATTACCAAACTTGCAACAGCCATTTGAGATCAAGACAGATGCCCCTGATTATGCTATTGGGGCAGTTCTTACACAATAGTGACATCCAGTGGCATATCACAGTGAGACATTGTCTGACACAGTTCGCAAGTATCCGACTTATGACAAAGAAATGTATTCCATTATGCAAGCTTGTCGACAATGGAAGCATTACATTTTGGGGAAGGAAAAAATCATCCACATAGACCACCGACCCCTGTTGTTCATACAAACACAAGGGAATTTGCAAAATGATCGCCATCAGAATTGGTCCACATATCTGCAACAGTTTCACTTGAACATCAAGTACAAGAAGGGTAGCGCCAATAATGTTGCAGACTGTCTCAACCGACCATCGATCGTGGTGCTCACCACCGTGCTCAAATCTTGTGGGCAAAAGACTTTTGATTGGCCGCTTCTCTATGAGAGTGACCTAGAATTCGACCACACTTATCAGAAGTGGTCCACATATCTGCAACAGTTTCACTTGAACATCAAGTACAAGAAGGGTAGGACCAATAATGTTGCAGACTGCCTCAGCTGACCACCGATCGTGGCACTCACCACCGTGCTCAACTCTTGTGGGCATGAGACTTCTGATTGGTCGTTTCTCTATGAGAGTGACCAAGAATTCGGCCACACTTACAAGGCACTCTTGGGGGGTACGCAAGTTCCAAATTTTCACCTCCAAGATGCACTTTTATGTCACCTAGGACACCTTTGTGTTCCTTCAAGCGAGCGTGCCAAGATGATATGGGAAGCACACTACAGTCGAGTCGCTGGGCATTTCGGGGTCGAGAAAACAGTAGCAATACTACAGAAGTATTGCTATTGGCCGAACCTTCGAAAGGATGTCGAGAAGCACATCAGATCCTGCACTGCTTGTGCCATTGCCAAACCGACCATCAAGAAGCAAGGCCTATATACTCCACTACCTACTCCTAGTCGACCGTGGGAATCCATCTCCATGGATTACATGTCGGGCCTGCCCTCTACTAAGAATGGCAATGACTGTGTTTTCGTGGTCGTTGACAGATTCTCGAAGATGGCCATTATGGCGGCCTGTAAGAAGAATATCACAGCAGAAGCTACTGCTAAACTCTTCTTTGAACGAGTATGGGTGCAATTTGGGATCCCACAGTCTATCATATCAGATCGAGATAGCAGGTTCCTCAGCACATTTTGGTCCAGCCTCTCTGTCAAATTTGATTACGAAGTTTACCAAGTGTACAACTTTCCATCCCTGTAAACATGGCCGTGACAGACATGTCGCCAATTGTAATGATCATTAATATCTCTACGCGATGTATACCAAAAGCATCCTCGCGACATGGATTTAGAGTCTCTATGTACAATACAGTTATAAACGTTTCCTCCATTAGCTCACTGGCCATAGTTCCCCCCTTTTTAGCTTGATTCCCAATGCACACTATGTCCCATTGACGTAGCCATTCCATTTGTAGCTACTCAGGCCGATTCAGCTCATGTCCAGTCTGAACTTGACAAAGCAAGTAGCTTCATCGAGTGCATTCAACACATCCACCAATAGGTTCATGATATATTGGAGAGAGCCAATGCAAAGTACAAGAAATACCATGATCAACACCGGGTGCCACACAACTTCTAGGTGGGTGACAAAGTACGGCTACATTTGCAGAAGGAGCGCCTCACTGGACCCCACCGCAAGCTTCTCCCACTCCGATACGGGCCGTACACCGTCACCAAGGCTGTAGGGAACAATGCCTTCGAGCTCAGTATTCCACCATTCCTTGGTCTGCACCCAGTCTTCAATGTGGATCACCTTCGTCCTTACTTCCCACCTCTACTGGAGACCTCGGACATTGCAAAACAACTCACACCAACAGAGTTAAACCTAGACTGCATGGAACAGGCCACCACAGATTGTGTCATGGACATCGCTCCGATACGGGCCGTACACCGTCACCAAGGCTGTAGGGAACAATGCCTCCTTTCTGTATAAAGATTCCACCTTCAGACCTTTGGTTCCACCCGCTCTTCTTGTCATGGGATCACCTTCTGCCTTACTTTCCCCACCTCTATCGGACACTCCTGACATTGCAAACAACTCACACCAACAGAGTTAAACCTAGATCAGATGGGAATGCCACCACAAAGATTGTGTCATGGACATGGTAAATCAAGAACACTCGCCAACAGAAGATCCAACTGTATCGGGTTGTCAAAGCTGGCCAACTCCTGCACCAAGGAAAGTGGTTCACCAGGGACCAAGTTCAGCAGAAGTTTCCTCATCTCATGGAGGAACTTAACGCAATGGGGACCATTGCTTCCTAAAGGGGGAGGAATGATCCAGGTGGATATTGGTGGTCACCCACCTATTCCACTTGGGGCCCCACCATTGTCTCTTTCAGTTTTTCAGTTTCGGCACAACTTACTATTTTTAGCAGTTTTTCGGGTCCTGAACTTCCGGAGCCATTTTGAGGCCCTAAATGACGTTTTTTGGGAAAACAGAGAGCAACATGGGTCCATGGACTGATGTTGCTCATTCAAAATTTGTAGTCCTCGGATAGATATTTCTAACGAGGTATGGTACACGTCAAACGGAGATCGTATGCCAAAGTTACGCCCCTGGGAAGTTGAAACACCAATTTACCCAAACGGGGCCCATAGTTTTGGTGCTTCATCTCCTAGGTTTATGGTTTTGGCTGTTTAGGATTTCCCATTGTTTCTAAATAATAAATAGGCCCTCGAGCCTCATTGTAAATCAGTTCAGAGGCCTGTAGCCGCCACATCTCTTCTCAGAGATAGCTACCAGCGCCCTAGTTAGTTTTATTTCCATTCTGTGTGTAAGCAAATTTTAGTTCTTTGATATTAATGAAATGAAGTGTTATTTCCGCTGCATCTCTATATTTATGGTTATATGTTTATTCTGTTGCGTTCCTGCATAAATCCGGATCAAGAAGCACTCTTAAGAAAGGATGAAGAGGTGGAGGCATTGCTTTGTGTCATTTCTATTATCCAACCATATTGGATAACTGAATCAAGGGATCAATGGAAGAATTGCTAAGACTGTGGACATTCAAAAGTTGCAGAAAGATCCTAGTACTTCTGATACATTTAGTTGGAAAATGATTCCTTATGGTACAAATATCACTTATATATTTGTAATAATTCCCAACAAAAAAAAAATGATTTTGGAATTGCACACCACCCCCTTCGGATGACACTCGGGATTTTTAAAAATTTACCAGAGGGTGAAGAAATAATTTTTGTGGGATGGCCTTAAATCTGATATTCAAAAGTTTATGGCAGAATGTTGGGTTTTCCAACAAAATAAATTTGATACAATTAAGACCCAAGGTCTTTTACAACCTTTATATATTCCAAGTCAACATTGGGAGGAGGTTTCAATTAATTTTATCACAGGTTTACCGAAGTTCGGAGGAAAGAGTGTCATCATGGTGGTAGTTGATAGACTTACCAAGTATTATATCATCCATTTAAAGCAAGTATAGTTGCTACTGCATTTATGGAAACAATTCAAAAGTTACATGGAAAGCCAAAGAATATTGTAAGCAACAACGATCCCATTTTTACTTGAAATTTTTAGACGGAATTATTTTCTTGTTTCGGTACTCAACTAGCTTATAACTCATCTTATCATCCTCAATCTGATGGGAAAACTGAGATAATGAACAAATTTTTGGAAGGATATCCTCATTGTTTTGTATCTGATAAAAAAACAACCTGCGTTAAGTGGTTACCTCTCGTTGAATGGTGGTATAACACTTCCTTCCATACTGCAGCAAAAGTGACCCAATTTATGGCACTTTATGGATATCATCCACTGTCCATCACATCATATTTAAGAGAAAATTATAAGGTTCAAGCAGTGGAAGATTACATCGGGCATCAACATGAAGTTCTCCAACTCTTAAAGTATAAACTAAATTTGGCACAAAATCGAATGAAACAACAGGAAAATAAACATCGCAACGAGAGAAGTTTTGATGTAGACTACTTGGTATTTTTACGGCTACAACCATACAAATAAATTTTGCTCAAACAAGATAAGAAGGATAATAAATTATTGCCAAAGTACTATTTCCCTTACATGGTGTTGAAAAATATTAGTACTATACAAGAAATTGAGCTCATTTAGCGGTCATGGCACCTGAAGTCAGCGTTTGCTTGAAAGAGTGTTATAGGCAGACAAACTCTATTAGAAACATGAGAGAACTTCATTAAATGAAGGAAAAATCATATTAAACCAAAGGTCAACAAAATGTTGAAAATTGCTAGCCATAATCAACCAATTTAAAGTATAATCATGAAGAACTTACCCATTGAAAGATCAGATGCATACGATGAGACTCCCATATGTAGCGCATCCTCGTGAGCTACCTACACGTTAAGTGACAACACGTTGAAGGAGAGGGCAATGTTAGATCCTTATGTTACAAGTCTATCCTTCATTTGGTAAGAGCTCCCTATTAAAACATGAAAAATCTTGTAGCTCCCTATTGAAGAGCACGTGTCTCCATGCTAAATACACTACACATGCACAGTCTTTGGTGTCTATTATTGTTAGGTAGGCTATGATTATATTGTGACCCCATGGACTCCTATATATGGAAAGGAGGTTTTGTCATTTGTATCATTCAATAATTGTTCATTTACATAATTTAGAGGAGGTTGCCCCCTTCAAGTGATTGATTACTAAGGCATTGATCTCTCTTTTATTCTATTTTGGGAGCTGATTTCATAACACTCTATTTTCTTTTGTTTCTTATTTAATCTTCCAATAACATCCAATGACTCATTTATGCTAGCCTACTAGAGGAGGAGAAGTCAGCTCATTAAGGCTCTAGAAGAAACCTATATATAAGTAGCCTCAAAATCACTTGGAGAAGACATGCAACTAATCAAGAAGTTTGATTAAGAAGGGTTAGAGGATAAAAAAAGACGAGATAACTAGAAAATAAGAGGAAAATAATATATGAAGTTTTGAACTATTTTTGGGCTCAAATTGTTCACACGTGTGAAAGTAATAGGACATCATCCTTTGCATTAGTAACATAAATTGCATTCATTATCAAGTTCTTAATTTTGGGTCAATAAAGTTATCCTTTGCAAACCAATGTAAAAAGGAAGAGAAAACAAGTCAAGCGAAGGAGAAAGGATACAAATTCATCCATCTTGTAGCTACACCTTTGAACTAGGGTTTCTGCACAAAAGGCCAAAATTGGAGTCCTACCACAACAAGCCAAAATTTTCAAGAAGGGCTAAAATTTGAGGTTTTGAAGTATGTTTGATCAAGGTTGACTTGAAGGGAAGAAAATCAAGGAATGGTTTTTAGTGGGTCTTTTTTAAAATTGGAAACTTCTGCCAAATTCCACCTTGGGACAACTCATTTGATGGAGACAGTGTTTGCATTAAATTCATCCTTTCGTGAGGAAAAAAATCGATCTAAACATCATCTCCTTCAGACAAGAATAAGTGTGATTTTTAATATATGACCACACATGTGCAAGTTATTCAGGTCAGCATCAACTAAATTTAGGCTCAAGGAGCCCAATGGACTTGTCTCTTCACCCACCATGAATGTTTTAATAGAAGTGACCTCACACCTCATTTAGCATGATCATCACTCACACATTATTCTCTCTCTTCATCAGATTAGTTCGTACAACTATTGGGGAACCTCTCTCTCTCTCACGCGTGGCAAGAAGCTCGAAGTTTTATGGGATAAATTGCAAAACCAAAATTGCAGAATTTCATAGAGTTTGACCAAAATTGACCAAGGTGATTTTGATCACTATTGACTACAGTTTTTGAGGTGAAAGTTTGATTTTTCTAGGCCATATTGACTAGCACATAAATAAATATTTTCTTGGATTTTTGACCTACATTGACCGAGTTTGACCATAATTTTTACGACTATTTTTTGTTGAGTTTGATTGTTTCTCGAGGTTAGGTTTGACTTCCTTTAACTAAGCTTCAAGGGAGGTGTTGACTGTTTTCTTGACCACCATTAACTTTATCGTTACTACTGAAGTTTGACTACAATTGAGTGCATAATTTCACAGGCTTGTTTTGACTTTGTATTGGCCTAGTCAATTTGACTTTTGTACTCTCTTTGTGTGTTGAAATATTGAATAATAATAAGAAGAATTGATCAAAGTGTTTTCCCCACATTAGGGTTTTTTTCACTGCATCCTTAAAATCTGACGTTCTCATGTCTTGGATTGTCTTATGCATTTTATTTTAGGTTCTATCAACATTCTTTCAACGTGGTTAATGGTTAATGTGATTGGTACTCGAAATAATTAGAAATTGTCATTGGGCTACTAAAGGAACATTTAAGGAGTACTATATTCACTTTATCCTTCCCAGAATCACACCTTGGGTGAATGGAATCAATAGATCATAGATAAACTAGGGAAACTACAAGAAATGTAAGGGAATAAATGCTAGTATATATGCCACAAATTAGTCCTATCTTATTAATGTATATTGCAATTTTTTTTTTTGGGAAATCAAGGTGTTTCTATTCAAAACATTAGTAATAAAGATATCTCCTATTAATATAACAACAATTATTTATGTTGCATGAAAAACTAACATAAAAACAATAAAAATCAGAGGAATAACACCCTCGTATTACTCGACCCATATGAAGCATGAATCATTACATCGAAATCACATCAATAATCCAAGGTTTTCTTACAATACAAATCAAAAAGTGAAAGAAAAAAATGTGCAAAGAGACCTTGGCATAAAAGATAATATTCCTCCATAATGCTCCAAACATGTGGCAAGCAAATTAAGTAGAAATGGGACAGTCCCTCAATCCCCAAAGCCTAAAATACCATTATAATGGAGAGATATTTCTTCTTGATATAGTGTGTCTTTGCTCTCATACAATTAAAAAAACAATTTTTAACTATATTACAATTCAATAAAATAATATAATAATGGAGTAGTTAGATCCCTTCTAAATATATGGCTCATTATGTCACAATACGTGGAAACAACTCTCTCCATGGAAACCTTCCCTTAACCCAAAATATGAAATAAAAAGTTCAATATGTGGAAACAACACTCTCCAAGGAAGCTTTCCCTTAACCTAAAATAGGAAAGAAAAAGTTGAAAAAGTCTCCAACACGAGGTGTATAATTAAAATTACGGAAGAAAACTAGGTCAACGTAAACAAATCCACAAGGTTTCACCTTCCAAGAGTGGATTTAGATAAAACATAAATAAGTAATGTTTAGTCTAATAGGATGTTCTCAAGGGTCCCTATACAAAATCTCAGGAAATGTACCTTCCAATGTGCACTCGAGAAAAAAATAAGATCAAATTTCTAGGAGATTACTCCATAATAAACCTCAAGAAATAGTGAATGGTCTACATATGAATGTACCCAATCCATGTGTGAATCCAAACAAAATCAACTATATAGTTTAATGTGAAAGATGCGAAATAGATGGAGCACTTCACAAGAAATGATGTAATAGAACTCCATAATAGCAAGTGGACCATGATGACCAAGAAAATCCAAGGAGATAATGATGATTTTAGCCATACCAAAACTCGATAAAATAATAAAATATATATGTGCAAGAATATCAAAAAGTATTTTCATAATTTCTCTCCAAGAATATGCTCCAAATATATTAAAGTGACCAAAAAATAGCATGCAAAAGATACAAATTTTACCCTCCAAGTATGTCACATGCATGCCATTAAAATCCTTCCATAACAAGCTCAAATTAAGTGATATATGTGAAAAGTAAGGGAAGGGAGTGATTAGTCTAACCAAAATATGTATACAATAATTATGACATAACATATAAGAGAGGTGTATCCTAGAAAATGTTACATGTAACTTTCTCAACTACCAAAAAAAAAATATACATGGATGTGAATTGTGTCCTAGGAAGGGGTGCCAATATAGTTAGAATTCATCAATATCCATGTATGGATAAGATGTTATTTCCCAATTCCAACATTAAATCCCACTAAACCATATGTGCCTGAGAGAGTGACACATGCCCAACAATAAAATAATGATATAAAGTTTTGAAAATGTGCCCAAGAGACTCCATAAGTAAACCTCAAATAACCTCTACAAGTTTGAGCTACTACAGAGTGAAGTAGTTAGGATTCTCATGTTAGTGACCTTTAGGGTAAAAATGGATTAATTTAACTAACAAATGGATTAGTCAATCTCAGCAAGTGTGCACAAGGAATAGTTAGTGCTCAAATGAAACCATAATTCAACATCTAAGTGGTCACCGACAAATCAAATCAACAAGAACTTGTGGGACAATGTAGGGGGTGCATTCCAATGTATTCTACCTTGGAAAAAGGATGTGTTGGTGAAACCTGAGGAAAAGGCTTCCCGATTAAATTTGCATGTACCCCTATCACTCTAATTAAAAATTAGGAAGTAAATGCACAGGGTACTAAGTTTAAATACAATTTAATAGCTAGTGATATTTCCTAAAAATATTTTCATGACACAAAAGCTTTACCTAACCTCTACGATCTAAAGACTAACAATTTAATCTTCAAAAGGTATCCATGGGGCACTGGACTCAAATTTACCACAAGTGGTGAAATTTCTAGTTTATGTATTAAACCAAAACGGTTTGGTATGACTTATAACAAGTTAAAAGTGTCCAAGGTGATAATTAGATTCATTATGATGGAAAATTTCTTACATGTAGATAGTCTATGTGGGTATCACTCCATGAGTCAATGGAATTGAAGCTAATCCAATTTCTTCAAAGAAAATAAATGTTAGTTCAGTGTTCATTAGTTATTGCAAGGAAGTCTTGTATATGGAACACATATCAGTTCTAGTGAAGATACATATGAGGAAGGACTGATCTACAATTGATTCCAAGTTTAGTTTAGAAGGGTTAGATGAAACTAGTGTTCATATGAGTACAATTGTGAATTTGAAACTCTATATTTCTTGAATCAAATGATTATTCCTTGTGCAAATTGCACCAATCATAATTGAAATCCCCTTTAGTTGCTATATATTTGAGTACCCTATGAGAGAAATGGAAATTTTCTTAAAGATACATATCAGTTCTAGTGAAGATACATATGAGGAAGGACTGATCTACAATTGATTCCAAGTTTAGTTCAGAAGGGTTAGATGAAACTAGTGTTCATAGGAGTAAAATTGTGAATTTGAAAATCTATATTTCTTGAATCAAATGATTATTCCTTGTGCAAATTGCACCAATCATAATTGAAATCCCCTTTAGTTGCTATATATTTGAGTACCCTATGAGAGAAATGGAAATTTTCTTAAAGATACTATCACAATCATAATATCAGTGTTTGAATTTCTTGGAGCATAGTGGTTACTATACTTTGGAGAGTGCTCACAAACTTCCATGGCTATGAATGTTGTACACTAATCACAGAAAGTACAATGACACTTGATGTTGATTTAATGAATAAAGTCATAGGGTGGAGTGGAGTCCCTCTTTCCTTAATAAAAATTTGTTTTTACAAGAATTCAAAACATTTTGTAATATTTTTTCCAATTTGTAGATTCAAAGTTTGAGTTAGTTATAGATCTCTAAATTCATATTTTAGTTTTTTTTTCTTTAACAAACTGAATAATTTTCTTACAATTCAAGAACTCATCAATTAGTTGGAGTTTTCCAATAGTTTGCAATGTTGGAATTCCATTTACACCAAGAATGACATCATTGTGGCTTTGATACCACAATGAAAATAAAAGTGTTTTGAGAGAAAATTCATTAATCCAAGGAAAGGAAATTTACATAATAGATTTAACAGCTTACAATAGTCACTCAATGTCATTGCATGAGGACAAAAATAAGCTTTAAATATGTGTATGTCTTAAGTTGAATTAGACAACTTATCACAAATGACAAGCCTCAAATTAGACTTAATGCAATGCTAATACTAAATAGATCTACACTAACAATAGAAAAAAATATAACTATATAAAAAATATAGTTTTTAAATTAAATTATTTTTTTATAATCATATGTAACATATGGACTCCTTTGATTATCATGCTTTTGATATAAAATTTCTTAACTTTTATAAATTACAGATTGTTAATAAAAATATCTTAATAACACAAATCCATTTTTAATCAAACCTGGAAGATTAAAAAAACACATATATCCATACTCATTGACTTACTGAGCTATAAAATAAAATAGGATGTGATATACTATATGATTTACACTATTATAAAATAACACAGAATGTAATACATACTATATAAAATAGTAAAAAAAAGCATATATATTAATATACCACATCTGATATTAACTTCAAATATATGAGATTTACAAACTGATAGATATAAAATGCTTCAACTCAATTAATGTACAAGGCCGCATTGCAACGTATATCATCTTGGCAATGTGTATAATCCTTGCAGTGTTGGGGAGAGCGAAGTCCAGGGGAGCAGCCTAGGAGCCAGCAGAGTTAGAGGCCATGTCAGGTTGGCTACGTCATGTCCACCTGCCATCGCCGTTTTACTCAATTTAAGTTCAGAGTCTGGTTGTTAAGGCTTCAGTGGACCAGCTTGCTTAGAATATTGCATCTTACACAGTCAGGCCGACATGGTGGACAGCCAAGCTTCTCTTGGTGGCAACCAACAAGCACTAAGACAGGATGGCGCCTGCTTTTCAGCAAGCTTATAATAACCACCCCCAATGCGATACTGAGTATTCTTCCATAGATCCAGGTTTCCTGGATGCAATCACATAGATTATTTTGACTCTTAAGTTACATTTCAGCAGGTTTACAATAACCACTAGCAGTTTACATCTGAGTATTCCTGCCTGTGTAGATCCAGGGATACATTATTATTAATGTTTCACTGTTTATTGCTGTTTCTTGTGTTTTTAAGCGGCCAAGAAATAACTACAGCAGATAAATTGAGACAACGTGAAGAAGGGGGTGGGGAAATTTTGGGAAAGCTTATTTTCTGTAACCCTGCCCTAATTCTGCAAGGAGTAGGAGAATAATTCACTAAGTCGGTGATTTTAGACAAAGACACAAACAAAAACCAAAACCCAATGGAGGACGCGAGGTTACTGAGGTTGCGGCCGCCAGGCAATGGGGGCCGCGAGGTTAGGGTTATGTGGCACCGTAGACGACATTGTATTTTGCTGAGGCCATACATCAGTTTATGTAAAAGTGAAAACAATTTTATGAACCTACCTGGGAGAGTAGAGGTGTCTGATCTCCGAAAGAATCTTTCTCTGGGAAGAATACCAGCTATGGAAACCTGCAGCTGGTACGCCCTCTAATGTCAACCGTCACGAAGTAATGCCACCAGATCTGCGAGAAGTATTCAAAAGAAATGGAGAAGCAATTCCCTTTTTAGCTCCAAAAATATGGAGTTGAATCAAAACTTAAATTGAGTTAAATCTAAACGTATGCGTGCGTTTTATTTTGTGAGATAACCGGGTCAAATCTAAAGAACTATAAAATATTTATATGTTTGTAAGGTGTTTTTTTTAAATGGTTTTTTTATTTTTATTTTTTTTAATTATTTTACAGCCTGTGAGGTTGGCATGGTTCTTTATCTTTATTTTATTTTTGAAGTTTGAGTGGGAGGGACCTCATTTTTCTTGTACTCGAGAATCAATTACAAAAATACACAGGCAGAAAACACCAGCAAATGTGAGACAAGCTCACTCAACACAATACTGCACTCACCTAATCCTCCTGGAAACGAGGAAACAAACCTGAATATGTGCAACCAATTCCTAATTACACCCTCTCGTTCAACCACTCACAACTAATTCTATTTCTGCATTATTCTCACATCCTCCCTTAATGGAGAAATGGATTTTCTACAATACCTAACTGACTTCTAAAAACTTCAAATTTGATTTTACCAAGGGGCTTAGTAAATATATCAGCCACATTATCCTTGGTGTTACAAAATATCAATTCAATTTCATTCGACTTAATTTTCTCACGTACAAAGTGGTACTGTAACTCAACGTGTTTTGTTCTAGCATGGTAAATTGGATTATGTGCTAATTTGATAGCACTCTGATTATCACAATTGATACATGTTGAACCACTTTGCGCCTCTTCAAGATCTGCAAGAATTCTCCGCAACCAAATAGCTTCACAGGTGGCATTGGTCAAAGCTTTGTACTCTGATTCTGTTGATGATAAAGAAACAGTTGGCTATTTCTTACTACTCCAAGATACGACCCCCGATCCAATATGAAATGCATAGCCAGAGGTAGATCATCTGTCATCTGGATTTCCTGCCCAATCTGAATCAGAAAAACCTGTCAGTGCAACATCAGATTCATCAGTATACATAATACCTAAATTCACTGTTCCCTTTAAGTATCGGAGAACTTTCTTTGCAACATTCCAGTGATTTCCTGAAGGCTTAGCCATGAATTGACTAAGAATACTGACTGAGTATGCAATGTCTGGTCTGGTAGTGGTGAGATAGTTCAAACTTCCCACTAACTGATGATATAATGTTCCATCTGCCTCTTTCGTTCCATCTTCTTTGTACAACTTTGCATTCTGTTCTAAGGGAGTTGACATAGCTTTGCAATCTGTCATATTGAACTTTTTAAGAATCTCCTTTGTATATTTGCTTTGAGTGATCAAAGTTTTACCTGGCTCTCTCCATACCTCAATTCCTAAACAGTAATGCAATTCACCCAAATCTTTCATTTCAAATTTCTGTGACAACTGAACTTTAATTTCTTCAATTAACTTGTGAGCACTGCCTGTTATAATGAGATCATCCACATACAAAGATATTAAAGCAACATTTCCTTTTTCATCTTTCTTAACATACAAGTTAGGATCATTTTTGCTTTTCACAAGTCCATTCTGAAGAAAGAAGGTATCAATCTTTACATACCATGATCTCGGTGCCTGTTTCAAACCATACAATGCCTTTCTTAACCTGCAAACCAGATGCTCCTGTCCCTGTTTGACAAACCCTTCAGGTTGAACCAAATAAACTTCTTCCTTTAAATCACCATTTAGAAAAGCAGATTTGACATCCAATTGATGTATATTCCAATTATGTTTTGTGGCTAAGGCAATCAGCAATCTAATTGTATTCAACTTAGCTACTGGTGCAAAAGTGTCTTCATAATCAATTCCCTCCTTTTGAGCATATCCTTTTGCTACTAATCTTGCCTTAAATTTATCAATTGTACCATCTGCTTTAAATTTCAATTTGTACAACCATTTGCTTCCAATTGGAACTTTATTTGCAGGAAGTTCCACTAATTCCCATGTTTGATTTTACATAAGAGAAGCATACTCATCATTCATAGCATTAATCCATGGTTCATGTTGTTTAGCCTGCTCATAATCAATTGGCTCTTCAACATTCATTATATTAGACATTAAGGCATAGTCTCTATACCTTGCAGGAAGCTGAGTCTGTCGGGACGATCTTCTTGGTGCTTCAATGCCTGTGGGTGTTCCATCCATGATTCGTCGGCTTTGAGGTGAATCACCCCCTTGTGATGACTCACTGCTGCTAGATGTGCTCATACCGCTGCTCTCATCCTGATCCTGTACCTGTACCTGTACCTGTTCCTGTTCCTGCTTAATCAAAGTATCAAGTTTGACATGTGCATCATTAGATATATGCCATGCATCATTCTTTGTATTACTTTTATCAGCCTGCTCATGAAACAACACATCACGGCTTGCAAATAGTTTATGGGAATTTGGATCAAACAATTTATAGGCTTTCTGATCCGTACAATATCCAATGAAAACACACTTGATTGACTTGGCATCAAGTTTTCTTCTGTTAGCCTTAGGAATATGAGAAAAAGCAGTACATCCAAAGACTTTGAAATGACTCACATCAGGTTTATAACCATGAAGAACCTCAAAAGGAGTTTGAAAAACTAATTTCTTAGTGGGACATCGATTCTTCAGATAAACAGCAGTGTTAATGGCTTCTGCCCAGAAACCATTGGAAATATTCTTACCTTGCAGCATACTACGAGCAGATTCCACCAAGGTTCTATTCCATCGCTCAGCAACACCATTTTGCTGAGGTGTATGTGGCACTGTGAACTGTTGTTGAATTCCATTAGATTTACAATAGGTGTTAAATTCTTTTGACTTATATTCACCCCCTTGATCAGATCTGAGTATTTTAATGCACTTTCCTGTTTGTTTTTCGACCATAGTTCGAAACTCTTTAAAATACTCAAATATGTCACTTTTCCTTCTAATGAAATAGACCCAGGTATACCTAGATCTATCATCAATAAAAATAACAAAGTATGAAGCACCACCAAGAGACCTAGTTTGCATAGGTCCACATACATCAGTGTGAATTAATTCAAGTATATCATACTGTCGTTTCTCAGTATGAACAGGAAACTCTTCTCTATGTTGCTTACCAAGTGCACAAGCTTCACATGGTAAATGTTCACACTTCATAACAGGAAGACCTTCAACCATTGATTTCCTTTGCAACAATGATAAATCATTGTAATTTAGGTGCCCATACCTGTGATGCCATAATTCTGCTGTCGATGTCTCTTTGGATGTCAATGCAACATGGCGCTTCACCGTCACATCCAATCTGTATAATCCTCCAACCCTGGTACCTGTAGAAACAACCCTGTAGTGGTCCTGAACATCTTTCACTATACACCCCAATTTACCAAATTCAACTTTTAAATGATTATCAGTGATAGTGGAAACAGATATCAAATTCTTTCTGAGAGCAGGTACATACATCACATTATGAATCTGTCGCATTTGTCCATTAGGTAAGTACACATTTATTATGCCATAGCCTTGAACTTTAAGTGACCTATCATCTCCTAGGTAAATGTGTGTACCATCAGATTTCTCATAATATTTATCATACCATTCTTTATTACAAGTCATGTGTGCCGATGCACCAAAATCGATGAACCATGCATTCTCATCATCAGTTTCAGCAGACAATGCAGCATCAGAAAGAAATAACTTAAGATTTTTAAATCCATCAGTCACTGAGGTGTCTCTGTTTATGTAATTTCCATTATGCCTTCTATGTCTTTGATTTGATTCATTATTCTTTCTCCTATAGCAATCTTTAGCTAGATGTCCAGGTTTTCCACAATAATCACATTCAATGTTCCTCTTAACATAAGAATCAGGAGGTGCCATACCTTTTTGTTTTGCTTGAAATCGGCCTCTGTTCCTGTCCCATGGTCTCCCTCGGAATGGTCGTTTGCCTCTTGCAGTCAAAGCCAAATCAGAACCATTTGACTCCAGGTCAAAAATTTTCATGCGCTCTTCTTCTTGAAGAAGAATTCCAGCCAATTCTTCAAATGTAGGAGGTGTCGGTCTAGCTGAGAGAGCTGAAATAAATACTTTATAGTCTGGAACTAACCCCTTTAAAGCAACAGTTACCAAGTCTGTACTAGAGACCTTTTCACCAATATCACCTAGTTTATCACTCAGGTCTTTAATTCGGGAAACAAAGTTGCTAATGGTCTCATGGGCTACCATTTTAATAGATAGCAGCTTTGTTTTTAAAAATAAAATACGGTTTGCATTAGTAGTTTCATACAAACCTTTAAGCGTGTCCCAAGTCGCCTTGGAAGTTTCACAGTCCCGAATGTGAGGAATAATATTGTCCTTCACTGACATGCGTAGCAGCACCCTTGCTTTCATTTCACGCTTCTCCCAATCTTGAGTGGCAGCAGGAGGTTGAGGCTTGGGCTCATCACCTTTGACAATCGTCCAGAGATTGTATGCCTCCAGTACTGTTATGAGCTTAAATTTCTAGTTTACATAATTTTCTCCATCAAGTTTTGAAGACTCATTTAAATATGTATCTGCAAGGGGATTAGCCATTTCTCGACTAATGACCAAATTCAAAAAAAAAATTGCAAGCTTTTCTCACACTCTATTGAGTTTGATGTTTTTTTTTTATAAAAAAAAAACTTCAAATTTGCTCCCCTTTTGTTACAAAAAAAAAATGATGAGAACAAATATGAATTTGTTCAACTTTCAAGCACACAACCAATAAAACGCCTTTGACTTCAGAATGCAGAAAATGGGCAGCACCACGAGCTTGCCAGCTCAAGCTAACCAAAATATTATTAAAACCAACGCCTCCCCACCAAGATTTCGAATAACTCCAAAACTAAAATCAGGAAATTTGCTGACAGCGTTTAAAAAAAAACGATATCAATTGCTGACTCAACTTGATAACGAATTCAATGGCATAACAAATAAAAAAAACGCTTTAAATAAGTTGCTGACAGCGTTTAAAAAACTTGTTCAAAGTTCGATTTCAATTCAAGCTTCGGCTTCAGATTTTTTAAAAAAACCGTGATTGGAAGTCAAACTTCAGCTTAGACCACTGATCGAGCAAAAACGCCACGCACAGGAAACTCGACTTCTGGCTGGGTCGATTGCTGTTCCAAGGGGTCGATTGCTGTGACAGAAATGTCCCACCGGGCGAATGGAGTCACGAACCAGGAGGGGTCAACTTTCAGGTGTAAACGCAAAGCAGATCTTATCTCTCCACGTTCTCACAGAACCGCACCACCGCTTACAGTTCGGTTTCAAAAAACACGTGATTTGAAGCGGAAACAAATAAAAAACACTTTAAATCTGTGTGTTCGTTCCACGCTCACCGCACCAAATGACAGTGCTTCACACTTTAAATCTGCGCACACTCTAATAGCAGAGTCTGTCACTGCTCGCGAAGAGGAGAGAGGCGCAGACAGCTACGCTCCGATACCAAATTACAAAAATACACAGGCAGAAAACACCAGCAAATGTGAGACAAGCTCACTCAACACAATGAATTCAATCGCTCAATTACATCACACTTATATAGGGAACTGCACTCACCTAATCCTCCTGGAAATGAGGAAACAAACCTGAATATGTGCAACCAATTCCTAATTACACCCTCTCGTTCAACCACTCACAACTAATTCTATTTCTGCATTATTCTCACAGAATCTAAAGCAACCTCCCATAACCATGTTAGGGGATTAACTCAGTTTCAAGGGTGGAAGGCCCAAATATTCATTAAAATACTAAATGGTTGGATTTGGTTAGACTTTTGGTTATATTATTATTATTATTTTTATTTTATTTTATTTAAAATAGTTAAATTTTAATCATTGAATTATTGGATGCAAGAACCATATATTTATTTGTGTAAGGGAATATTATACACCAAGAAATATTACACACCAATTTAATGATAACATATTAATATTAATGAAATATACATGGAAAGAAATGATAAAATTTAACTAAATTATGAATTTATTTAAAATTTATTATTATTATTAAATATAAAAAAAAAATGAGTCAAACACACACACACATATATATATATATATATTAAAAAATTAGTCAAATATATATACATTTTTAAAAACATGTAAGGATATTTTAATCATGAAGATACACCATCACTTTTACATGGAAATTTTTAAATTTATATATTTTTTGTTACAATGTCATAAGCCAATACCATGGTTTATCCATACCACATAATCATTATGACTTGTTTTGATATGTCATTTTTCTTTGATTAAGTAATTTGATATAAATTAATTAAAGGACATAATTAAGGTTGACATATCTCTTAACCCTTCATATGTGAATACTAATACGAGAACGTCAAATGTGTACCATCCATCTAATAATCACTAATAACTAAAATTCTTAAAAAGATATCATGAAATAAATCTTATGGGACTATTGGACATTACTATGTATAAGTCCGGCAAAAATTTTGAGGTGAAATTTTGACTTTTGTTATTTAAAATGGTTTTTTTTTACTGTATATATGGATTCAACACCCTGCAAAATCCCTAGAGAACTTCTTTTGTGAATGGGCTACCTAGGGGTTAAATTTGATGGGCACCCT
Organism: Pinus albicaulis; assembly: GCA_034641835.2. Lineage (NCBI taxonomy): Eukaryota > Viridiplantae > Streptophyta > Pinopsida > Pinales > Pinaceae > Pinus > Pinus albicaulis. Next base: position 133,960 of record JAXQQM020086464.1, read on the forward strand.
ACCCATCATACAATTTTTCTATGAGGATCTTATTTTTCAAGTGCCCTTCATATCACTTTTAATATTTCCTTTAACACTTTCATATAACTTAAAGAAAAATAGACAATGTATAAGTGAAAATATTGAAACTAATGCAATTAAATTTTGGAGGGGTTAGGGTGAAAAAAGAAAGAAACACAATGTATAAGTGCAAATATTGAAGCGAATGCAATTAATCTTTGGAGAGATTAAGGTGAAAAATAGCGCCCGTTGCTAAAAATAAATTTCCAAAGTTTCATTTTTTATTAGATTTATTTTTCAAAAACTCCCATGGAAGAGCGAAACGATTTCATCAAACATTCAAATTACAAGAATCTTTTGTTAATGTCTACCCTCCAAAGATCAGGAACTTAAGAGAGCTTAGGTGAAGTTTCTTCTCAAGGAAAGTCTAGTACTCGTGTCTCTGATAGTCCAAGCGATTTTTAATTTGAAGCATTGATAAGATATTTAACCAAATAGTGATAACAGAGAAAAACTAGTGAATACCTTATTAATTAATAAGGGTATGCATGTTCACTCACCAAATATATATTGATAGGCTTGATTAATAAAATGAAATATAAAGACTTTCACTAAGGTATAACTCACTCACATAAAGAAAACAACTATTTCTATAAACATCATGTTTAAACTCACACAATCCATAATGTCAATTTCCCTATTATCTTTAAACCTCTAGCTTAATGGGGAAATGAATTATTTACCACTCTTAACAATATTTTAAAATAAAATGTATAACATAAAAAACATACCCACTTCTAAAGCCTCGTCTAGTAATGTATAACATAAAAAATACTCACTTCTGAAGCATCATTAAGGCATACAAAATGTGATCGAGGTAAATACATTTCAAATTTAGATCTGCCAAGCCCGAAAGGGATGAAATTTCTTTTCACTCAATGAAAAGAGGTTTCCGTCACAAGATATTTGATCTCTCTTTGCATTCCATAGATCATGAGTTAAGATGTATCTAGACTCGTTTAATTATATCCTTTAAATATGTTATGTTCCACATGAATACCATGGGTCAATACCATGGGTTCTCATACCATGTGTCAATACCATGGGTGAATACCATGAAATTATTTTTATTTTAATATTAATTTTTTATTGTTTTTATCTATTTTTGTCAAGTAAAAATATTTTCACATAGTGTGATTTTTATTTTTAGGGATAAACAACACATTACATTACATTACAGCCAACCTTGATCCATCTTAGATCCATCTTAAATGGAGAGCTAGAGGGATCAAATCTCTTGAGATGCACACATCTTTAGAGTGAAAGGAGATTTGATCCCGTAGATACTCAGTTAAGATGGATGTAAGTTGTTTTTGTTTCCCCCTTTAAATATGCTATATTCCACATGAATATCATGGATTGTCATACCATGGACCAATACCATGATGTTATTTTTATTTTAACGTTATTTTTTTATTAATTTGATTTTACATTGACTAAATAAAAATGTTTTCACATTAAGCTATTTTTAATTTCATTTTATTTTTACTCAGTTCAAAAATAAATAATTTTATTTTAAAATATATATATATATATATATTAAATAATATCGTATTATTTTTTAAAATAAAAATGTTACACTTTAAAATATTATATTCAAAATGTAGAGTACAAAACTATCCCTGATAAATTCACTATTTTTATTTAATTTAATTTTAGTTTATAATTTCATTTTATTTAGTTTTAATCTTAATTCTAATTTTAATTTAATGCAATTTGACTAAGTCGCTCTATTAAGTCACAAGTTATCTCGAACATACCAAAATACATCAAAATACATGGCATTGAGCATTGTTAACACTAATAACTTTCCACACAACTCAGATAGGGTGAGGTAGTTGTTTTCCACATAACATAGGTAGGGTGAACTAGGCGTTAGGGGCAAGTAGGGTGTAGGAATAATTAACGACTCCACATATACCTATACTTATATATATTATTGATTTTTTTTATATACCTCTCACTTTGACATTTTTCAAAATTATGTGCAAATTAACCCTCACGTGTTTGTTTACGAATAAAAATGGGTAAATAGACGTTAAATTTAAACACTAGAGCTACTCATGAAGATTGTGATTTCAATGAATTTGTGTAGCATTTTAAAGAAATTAAACTTAAAAAATCCTTGTACTAAAAACATAAACACTCCGTTATTTTAATTATTATTATAAAAAGTCGATAAACATATACCCACTAATATTAGTGTCATTATTATTCATATATCTCACATCTCATATAAATTGTTATTCTATACATTTATTTTAAATAATAAACTAGAGTTTAGTATGAAAATTTTCTTGGTCATTTTTGTATTTGTTCACCATTATATTAAAGTATTATGATTGTTTTTATTTTTATTTTTAAATAGTATAATTTACTAATTTATAAATAAAATTTCAACTAATTGTTATTTTTTACAAAACATTACAAGTACCTTCTTGACTGATGAAAGGTTAACTTGGTAAGTCCAAAGTTATTTGAATACTCCCCCATCAACTATGAATAGTAAATTAGTGAAATACTTTCATTATAAATTTTAATAAATGAGATAACCCTCCACTCAATTAATAATATTGCTTTAAAAGTATACACATTCACAACTAATTTTTTATAACTATAGTGTTCTTTTTTGGTTAGTTAGTTTTGGTATAATTGGAGGGTGATTTTGATGGAGTCTATAAAGATTATATATGTGAGATTTATGTATATGCTTGTGCACTATAAACCTAGTTTGGGTCACATGGTTGTTGCATGCTTATGATAATATCTATGGTTGAGTGTATAAGACTTATTTTGGTTAAGTGCATATTAACGATGTTTCTTTGTAGCATCCTATTTTGACTTTGGTGCATCTCATGAGTGATGGTATATGATTGTGAAACAAGAATAAAAGCTACTATGTGGAGTAGTTAATAAACCATAATCCTGTTGATTTTTTTTTATGCTTTTAATCTATGAGGTTATGATGTGAAGGTATGGGGAAACAAGGCCTTCCCAAGTGATCATCATATGCATATCAGCTCAGAATGAGTACCTTGAGGGAAACCATGTAGGTTCAAAGAGGAATAGATGAGAATTCCTTACTTTAAAAAGGTCAAGGCGTGGAGTCTTGTATCTTTGGAATAGATCAAAGGGTGGAGTCTTGATTCTACTAGCACTTGAAGTCATAACAACATGTCTTTGGAATAGATCACAGGGTGGAGTCTTGATTCTACTAGCACATGAAGTCATAACAACATGTCTTTGGAGTAGATCAAAGGGTGGAGTCTTGATTCTACTAGCACGTGAAGTCCTAACAACATGGGCAAGGCGCAGATGCTGAGTCCTAACAAGTAAGGAGAGGTGCACAATAGGGTGTGGAATCCCTATTATCTAACTTAAAAACACCACTAAGGAGCTGACATCAACCAGGTGAATTGATCTAAGTTAAAATTTTAGTTGAATTAACTCCAATTTATCCGCATTAGATAGTCATTTAAGATCAAAATTATTTTAATAAAAAAATATTAACTACATATTTTTTAAAAATAAATAATAGAAAGTTTTCTAGAAAAGACACATGGGGGGATGAATATTAGAAAATTAAAGTAATTAATATATATGAATGGGCATATATGCTTGGTAGTATATTAAAATATATGAATGATCATTTTGGATCCATGTTGAATTGTTATGTGTGTTTGATTATTTGTTATTAGAATAAGTGTAATTTTGATTACTGTTCCTTTATCCTTTTTTAAGGCTTAAGGCTAAAATTTCATGTTGTTGTTTAGTTTTTTTTTTTTTTTTTTATTTGTTTATTTTTTGTTTCTAGACTCTTTTTGGTTTGAGGCTAAATTTTTCTAAAAGAATACAAAATTCACACGGAACTCCCAAATAATTTTCTTATTTATTTTTTGTTAAGGTTTTTGAAATATATAAGTAAATTATAAATTAATAATCTCGTTTCATTAATAATAATAATAATAATGTTAGGGAACTCTAACACCCATTTTTATAAAAATATTACAACAGTTTAGCACAACGCTTGTAGTTCGTTTTCTCATACTTTAGCATTGAACTAGTACCTCATCTTGGTGTAAGTTTCATGGTTTAATTTTCAATTTGCATGGATATTTAACTTGGAATTGATCTTCATGTTTTATGTTTTAAGGATATACATTTAAAATAATTCCCTAAAATTATGGGTTTGGAGTCTCTTTCCAATCCTTATTATTCCATTTAAAGGTTATAATTTTGAGATTACTTTGGATTTCAATTTCATACCCTTTTTTTCTATGGTACACTGCCATGATTTTAATATTATTTGAGTAGATAGCTTAGTTTAAGCTTGGAATAATCATACTAATATCCTTGAAGTTAAATTTGAACTAGTTATGGCTAATTTCTCTTAATATGCTCTTGATATTTTACAAGAAAGAAACGAAAACCATAGAATTAAGTTCCTATTTTTTATACTAGTCTATCAAAAGTTGTAAAGAGATCAAACAAAAAAGAATTGAAATAGCTTCTAGTTCTATATTAGATAGGAGATCAGTTGTAAAAGAATTGAAATATTGTTCTATCGTAGACATATTTGTGTGTAGTCTCCATTTAAAAGAAAAAAAATATTCCAGATGAAAGCATACATGTCAAGAAAAACCATGATTAAGTATGGAATGAATACTTAGTGTGTCTAGATTAGTAAGAAAAACCATGGTTGATTATGGAATGAAGACTCAGTGTGTGGATTGGTAAGAAAAACCATGGTTGAGTGTGCAATGAAGACTTAGCATGTGTGGATTGGTATTGTGTAAGAAATATGAGACTGAAATATCATTAGTGTAATGATTGATTTCAGCATACTAATCTGGATTCTGAAATTACCCACACTAATTAGAAATTAATCTAAGTTATCCCAACAAGTCATTGTTAACTATGAACGTAGGTGCACAATTAATGCACATACATTAAATATTTAAAATATATTTTATGAAGACCGTCTTAATGGTTAAGAATGAAATTTTAGTGGTTTCTTTTATGTAATTTTTGATATTTCTAAGTGTTGATTATGGGTTGCTTTTCTCCATGAGATCACTTGAAATTATTCTAGGACTAGGTGAAATATGCCATGCCTAATGAAGAAGGGGTTAAAAATACTTGTAGATGCTAATGGTTGTGGAAACCATTTTAGGGAAAGTTGAAGGATGTACTTGTTATGCTATTTCTGAGAGTAGAATCTATATTAACTTATATCTTTAAGGTAAGTAATTATTTGAGTATATAATGAAGAATTGATTTTCATGAAATATAATGGATATTTGTAAGGTAATTAATGTAAGGTAAGTAATTATTTGTGTATATAATGAGGAATTGATTTCCATCAAATCTCATGGACATGATTAAGAAGGGATGAATATGCATACTTTGAATTTAGTGGAATAAATGTTCTTAACAAGAATTTGTTTGATATTTAAATTCATTGCGCTCCTTTGATTACAAATGAAGAAAATAAATTTGGTATAGTGTACACCATTAGGTGATTTAGAATTCTTGTAATAGCTTATCGAGGTTGAATTAAATTGATTTTTAAATTCTTGAAAATGTAGAAATATATTATTTTGATAAGCTGATGAGATATATTTTTATTTTTCTTAAGACAAATTAATTGATTTTTAAATTCTTGAAAATGTAGAAAGAGATTATTGTGATAAGTTGATGAGATATATTTTTATTTTTCTTAAGACAAATTAAGTCAGGAATATTGAAAGAGGTTTTCCTATTGCTGTGCCTAGGAAATCCATAATTATTTCCTTAATGAATTCAAGGATTTCATATTGTTGAATTTTATTTAACTAAATTAATTAGATAAATTATGAGGATTTAGGTGACCTACTTATGAGTTGTCTTCCATTGGATGATTGGAAATTGATATGTTGGAATGAAATTAGTCTACACCGATATTAAATTGGTCCTCAAGTAATGAATGTGAATAACATCAATGGTTGTGGAATTCAAGGAAAATTAAGTGGTACAAAGTAGGGGTTGCCACTTTACCCTGAGAACTAAAATAATTGTGCTTTGATCTTCAAATTGTTTTTACTATTAGGATTAAAATTTTGGTAAAAATAGTAATTGGTTCCTAATATTTGAGAAGTTAAAATAATTGTTCTTTAATATTCAAATTTTGTTTATTATTAGGATTAAAATTTTGGTAAAAATAGTAACTGGTTCCTAATATTTGTGATCCCATCTATATCTTCTGAAATGAAAAGGGGATAAATTTAGAGTTAGAAAGCATAAGTAATTACTTATAAATACAATATCATGTTAGATAAGTATATTGACATGCAATTGTATATGTATGATTCTCTACCTCTTGTCATGCATGTTTGATTATATGATAGGATGGACCATCAATGTTGTTATACAACTATTTTGGAGCTATTTATAGCTTTGAAAGGTCAATATACTACTATGAGAAGAAAAACATGTTGATGTCAAGTTATTGTAGGTAACTTAAGTAGATTTCATATCAATTACATAAAAATGTAATTTTTTATGGTATTATAAATCATATAGTTGGTTTTGATATCGAAATATTTGACATTTTATATATTGAAATGTATCTAATATTGTATAGATATAATTCGTACTTGATTAAGAATGGTATATTTTGTTTTTCTTGGAAATGCTTTCAATATAGCAAAGAATTGAGTTATGAATTGGCATGAGGAGAAATATATAAAATACTTATACATAAGGTAAAAATCTTTATGATAAGAGAATTAAAACCAACTAAGTATCTTGTGATTGTAGGAAAACTTTGGGCCAAGTTTAGTGCAAGAGGGGGAGTATGTAGTGTCCCTTCTTGGTTACTTAGTTTTGGTGAAACCTGGAGGGTGATTTTGATGGAGTGGATAAATATTATATATTTCATACTTATGTATATCCTTGTACACTATAGACCTAGTTTGGGTCACATGGTTGTTGAATTCTTATGATAATATCTATGGTTGAGTGTATAAGGCTTATCTTGGTTAAGTGCATATTAATTATATGTTTCCGTTTTGACATCCTATTTTGAATTTGGTGCATGACATGAGCGATGGTCTATGATTGTGACACAAGAATAAAAGCTACTATGTGGAGTAGTTAACTAACCACAATCTTGTTCATGATTTATGATGTGTATGATTATACATGCTTGACCTTGTATTTAACACGATTTCGAACAGAACTTAGTTACTTCCAAGAAGGATGCTCAAATGACTATGGAGGTCATGTATACATGGTCAAATGTGATTCAATTAGATTCATTATGAATTGTGTTAATTATTTTCATCTATGAGTTTATGATGTGCAGGTCTAGGGAAACAAGACCTTTCTAACAAATCATGAGAAACAAGGCTTTGCTAACAAATCATTACAAATCATTAGATGGATACGAGCTCACAATGAGTACCTTCACGGAAACGATGTAGCTTCAAAGAGGAATATATGAGAATATATGGTAGATATTATGGGGTAGAGTCCTAACTTTCGAAAGATCAAGGTCTGGAGTCTTGGATCTTTGGAATAAATCAAGGCATGAAGTCTTGATTCTACTAGGAGGCCGAGTCATAATCTTAAGGGCAAGGGATATGAGTCCTAACAAGTCACTAGAGGTGCACAATAGGGGAGTGGAATCCCTATGACCTAAAAACACCACTAAAGAGCTTACATCAACAAGGTGAATTAATCTAAGTTAAAATTTTAGTTGAATTAACTCCAATTTACCCACATTAGAGGGTTATTTAAAATAAAATTTATTTTAATAAAAGAATATTAATTACATATTTTTGAAAAATCAATAATAAAATGTTTTCTAGAAAGAACACATTGGGGGATGAATATTACATAATTAATGTAAATAAATAATTAAGAAAAAAAAATGAAAGGTTGCCACCTCAGGGAGGGTGGTGAATAATATGAATTATAATAAATTAAAAATTGGTTAAACAAAGAAGAATGACTCATTATGAGTAAACATTTCTAGTTTGTTATATTTTTCTTTAATTAACCTTTCTTAGATGAAGATGTAGCTAGTTCAACTTTAAATAGTTCGTGTTGTTCTAAAAGATCTAATCATAGACACTTGTTTACCATTTATTTCTTTGTTTATACATATGTTGAAATTATAATATGTTTTTTTTAATTGAATCGTGAATAGAGGCTCCAATTATTAATTCTTCATTTAAATGGGTGATAGTGTTAATTACAATCTCTATATGTTCTATTTATTATGAGTGTATTGTTCTTAATTTCCAATTTGGGGATATATGTTTTATTATACATTTATATTTTTGAAATCATATGTTGAAGAAGAGATACTATTATGTTAAAACATTTATGTTTATGAAACCGTATGTTGAAGAAGAGTTACTATTTTTAGAAACCAAAAAAAAGGATTACAATAATTCACCTGAGTAAAAAAAAACAAACCATGTCATGTAAACTATAATTGGAAGGTGTTTTGTTCATATTCTTACCTATTCTTTGACATCCTCCTTGAATTAGTTGGTTTCCTTTAAGGTTATATATTTTTATTTCATCTAATAATAGTTTTATGAAAAATTCTTGTTACAGTCATTATTTTGAAGGCATCTAGAACATTGTTCCTCCCTTATGTTTTTCACTTAAGAACGTTATCTTGAAATATAACATTTATTCTTTTTCTTGAAAATAAAGTCTCCTTGAAATATAATTCTTATTCATTTTGAGAAAAAGAAAAATATATATATCTCTCTCCTTAATTTATTGATGTGCTAATTTAGAGCATTGTATTATTAAATACAAAGGTGGATAATGCATTTAGCTTGATGGGTGTGTATATTGGTGGGTTACATTTACTTCTCTTAATGCGTGAGATAAACTAGTGTGGTAATATTTTGTAACTTTTACTATAAAACCTTATAGGATAAATTAGTGTGGTAATCCTCTGTAAGTTTTACTATATATACAATCTTGGTAAATATGATTTTATGATTCCCCTTTGTACTAGGTAGTGGTAATCCTCTCTAAATTTTACTATTTATACATTTTTGGAAAATATGAGTTTATGATTCCTCCCTTTGCACTATGTAGTTTCTGAAAGATGTTAACCTGGATAATATTTTATAACATTGGTAATGTTTTATAAACTTGCTATTATTTACGCTAAACTTGCTAATATTTACACTGTAAAGTGTTCTTATTTGAAAAAAACTCTTCTAAAGAGCTACGTGTATCATTATGAACCATTAATGTCTGCCTTAGAATTAAATATTGTTATTAGTAATAAGTTACAAAGAAATAGCTTTAAAACTCGTTCAACCTTGAGCCAATTCTGACACGGAAACATATGCATAGTGTACAGGATATAATAACAACACTTGAGTTCTTGAATCTGGTTTCAAATTCGAAATATAATGATGATGATTACTGTCTGATACGCTACTCACTATATTGAAATCTGTTGTAGGTGCCACAATTTGAGCTCTGTGCTACAGGTGTTGTTTTCAGATAGTCATCCACCATTGTGTTAAGATTCAAGAAGATGATGAGCTTAGTGAAAAGTAAGCACCTTCACTAAGTGGGGCCCGCAGGCTATTTTTAGGTGTATGTCTATTTTTAGACATGGTGAACTTATTCTATAAGTTGCAGGATGCTATTTGTAGATGGTTGGTCAAATGTGGAAAATATATGAAATTATGTTTTTAGAATATTCGGCGAAGTCTATTTATAGATCGCCAATCTAAAAATATATGCATGTCGATTATTATTATCTCTTAATAATAATCTGACAATAAACATCAACTTATTCTCTTGGAGCACTTTATTTCAGTGAACAGATTTGGCAAATCAGTGGGTTGAAGGCATTATGCAATTCCTAGGGTTATTGGCGGCTCATGCATGGAGGACTTAGTTAGAACTGAAGTGGAAAAGTTATGACAGAGTTGGAAGAGTAGTTACAGGAGTTGTTATTTAGTTTAACTCAGTTAAGTGAGTCAAACTTGGTTGAGCTAGTTGTATCTAGTCTAACTAAAAGATACACTAGTGAGATTTTAGTGAATTAATTACTTAATTAATTACTCATTAAAAAAATTAACAAATACAATATTTAAATACTTGCATGTCAGTTCCAATGGAGACCCACTGGAGAGATAGGTGAAAGGGTGAGATGGACTATCTGTTGTGACTATAGTGATGCATTCAATGCATCTGACACACATTGGAGTTGCCAATGAGGAATGTGCAGTCAAGGCAAGGAAAGTTTGAATTCATTTAGGGGTCTTCGTCAGTAGGGATTGCGTAGTGGAGGCAGGCTATCAAGAGGCAATAAATTGGTGCATGGAGATGCAAATTTCTACATGACAGTGTGTAATGAATCTACATTTTATTGAGAACTTGATGTGCTAAGCTTTGTATGAGATTATTACATGATTTTATTGATATACATAATATATCATAGTTGGGGGTTTTAGCTTTAATCTTTCTCGTTAAAAAACTATGTTATGTGCGATTGAATTTATTCACATGTGTTTGCAATTGAGTTTTAAATTTCTGCAAGTTTAACAGTGGAAGGATTTTGTTTTTAGCAAGAAGATAAATATTATTAGATCAGGAGAATCAAGTAATACATCAGTATTAATAAATTTCTCCATGGTATCAGAGCAGTATTGATTACTGGAGATTGCAATTGTGAATAATTGTTGATTTTGGTGCTGGTGGACAATTCAAATTTGCTACAGAAATTTCTTGGTATGACAATTGAGTATTCATTGAAATGTCTTTCAATGGGTTGTGATTGGAGTATTCCCTTAAGGCTAGATTGAATTAAATAGCCTATAAGGATAGGATGGAGGTGGTGCTTGAAGATAATGGTCTGAAGGAGTTCATCAATAGCGATGTTCCTAAGCTTGCTTCTAGTGATGTTGGAGGACTTGATGCATAGCAAAAGAAGGTAGAAAAGACAAGAATAATTCTGTTGGAAGATGTGAAGGAAGATATTGTGTCAAGCCTTCATGAGAAAGCCACTCCATTTGCAATGTAGAAGGCTTTGACAGATCTTTTCCAAAGCAGCAGTGACCAGAGGAAGTTGGCGCTGAAAGACAAGCTTAGAAAAATAAAAATGGAGAAGGGCGATGGTATTCCAAAATATCTCATGAAGTTTGTCCATTGTAGGGATGAACTGGGAAGTGTGGGGATTATAGTTGATGATGATGAATTGCTGAGCTTCTCTCTCTTCGGGCTTCTGAAGATTTGGCATAACTACAAAGACTCTATCAATGGACGAGAGAAACTGCGGGGTTGGGAGCGACTTTGGTCGGAACTTGTGCAAGAGGAGATAAGGCAAAGTACCAAGGATTGCTCTTCATCAAAGAATGATGATGAAGAGAATTGTGCTTTGGCTATCAAGTCAAGGAAAAGGTAGGGGAAGAAATCCCATCCAAAATCCGAGGCTAAAGGCAAGAAGCTGGATTTATCCATAGTGAAGTGTTTTCACTATCACAAACTTGGGAATCTCGCCACTAACTGCCCATAGAAAAATAAGAGCAAGAAGGATGCTGGAGATGCAGCTGGAGAGGCCTTAGCCTTGCAATTTGAAATTTATTTCTATTTGATCGCATTCTTCGTTTCGAGCTCAATGGGATCATGTGGTATCTTGATAGTGGTGCATCTTTTGATATAACGGGAGACAAGGAGTTACTTAGTGACCTGGAGGAGAAGGATCTCCAAATGCATATAGAGATGGGCGACGATGGCAGATACACTGTGACTGACATTGGAACCATTAACCTTGAGAGGGATTCAGGTAAACCATTTATGTTAAAAGATGTTATGCGTGTCCTAGGTCTAAGGAAGAACTTGGTCTCAGTCGCAATGTTGGAAGACAGAGGTTATGACGTTTTTTTTAGCGAGGGAAAATATTTCCTGCGACATAAAAAAATGGGTCAAACAAAGAGGATAGGGATTCAAGTTAAGAATACCTACAAGCTGGAGATAGATGGCTACGCTGCAATGATGGGCAAAGTAAAAGAAGTGTTGAGTCGGGATGAGGGAAAATTATGACACGGGAGATTGGGCCATCTTCACCATGGCGCCTTGAAGATTTTGCAGCAAATTTCTACTGGAATTCCTAAGGGCACTCTTGTAGAGTCAGATCAGTGCAAGGGATGTACTATGTAAGTTTGTGAAGACCACCTTTCATGAGAAGGAGAATCGTGCTTCGGTGATCCTGGAGAGAATTCACATAGACATGTGTGGACCTTTCTCAGTTGCTTAAACAACAAAACAAAGGTATTATGTTACATTTTTTTATGACTACTATCGTAGGTTTTGGATCTTCTTCATGCAGAAGAAGAGCGAAATGTTCTCAAAGTTATGTGAGTTTAAAGCATTGGTGGAGAAGGAGTTGGGGAAGGAAGTGAAGGATCTATGGAGTGATAATGGTGGCAAATATATCTCAAACGAAATTCAAAGACTTCTGTAGCAAAGAAGGAATTCAAAGAGAACTCATAGTTTCTCAAAACCCATAACAGAATGGGGTCGCGGAGAGGAAGAATAGAACGATCATGGGTGTTGCACAAGCTATGCTGCAAGACCAGGGCCTACCAATGCACTTGTGGGTAGAAGCATGCAACACTGTGGTTTATGTGAAAAACCGTTGTCCTCATAAAGTACTTTGCATGAGTACACCTAAAGAAGCTTTTACTAGTAAGAAGCCTAATATTTCTCATTTGAATATTTTTGGCTCATCTGTTTACATTCATGTGACAAAAGGCACTAGGAAGAATCTGGAGCCGACTACAGAAATTAGGGTATTTTTGGGGTACACATAAACACCCCATAATTATCATGTGTATTTTCCAAACATTCGAATGACTATGGTGCGACGGGATACAAAATTCAATGAGGTGAAAGCCATGAAGTTGTCGCTTGAGAGGGAGCTACACTTTCATGTAGAGGAGGAACTTCTTGTTCCAAAAGATGAGCCTCTAGATGTGGATTAGCCACTAGAGGAGATTAGTGGAGTGGAGGAGTCCACTCATGCAGAACCAAACATCAGAATAGGTAGAAAGCATACCACAGAAGCTAAGAGACTGAAGCTTGATGTGGCAGAGAATGTAGGAGTCCTTACATCACAGTGCAAACAATGATAGTAACCTAATAAATTTACTAGATACATGGCTCTTATGAGCAAGTGTATCATGAAAGAGCCATCTTATTTCGAAGAAGCAGTGCAAGAGCCCACATGAGTATATGCCATGGTGGAGGAGTATGACTCCATTTTCAGATTCAATGCTTGGGAGATTGTTCCAAGGAAAAATTAGTGGTAGATTCAAAATGGATCTACAAGGTAAATCAAGCTACTGATGGTAGCATCGAGAAGTATAAGGAAATATTTGTTTCCTAGGGCTTCTCACAGATCGAGGGGATTTATTATGAAGAAACCTTTGCACCTGTTGCATGGTATTCTTCCATAAGTACTATCCTTGCTCTCTCAGCGCAGATGGGTTGGCACATTCATTAGATGGATGTGAATATTGTGTTCCTTAATGAGATCATTGAGGAAGAGGTGTACATTTAGTAGCCTAAGGGATTTGAGGTCTTCAGCAGCGAGTCGCATGTGTGCAGACTCAAAACAGTGTTGTATGGGTTGAAGCAAGAACCACGTGCTTGGTACACATGGATCGACAACTATTTCACTGGATTTGGCTTCACCAAGAGAGCGACGGATTCAAACCTGTACCAAATTGTGGTGGAGTGTAAGCTTTTAATCATTGTTCTTTATGTTGATCATTTAATACTAACACGTGATGAGAATTTGATACACTCATGCAAGGTAGATCTTGCAAAGGAGTTTGAGATGAAGGATTTGGGCCTCCTTCATTATTTCCTTGGATTGGAGATATGGCAGCGAAAAGGTGAATTATTTGTGTCTCAAGGAAAGTATGCTCAAGAGATACTTGGTAAGTTTCACATGGAGGAATGCAAGCCCATGGATACTCCTCCTCTAGGAAATTGGAGGAAAGAGGATGCTACATTAGCAGAGGTAGTGGATGCCATTGTTTATCGACAGTTGGTGGGTTTGCTCATGTATTTAGTTAATACAAGACCAGACATATGCTATGCGGTGAACTAGATTTCATAAGCGATGGTGAAGCCTACCAAGCTCTTTTGGAAGGTAGGAAAGCATGTCCTGAGGTATCTTAGGGGCACATCTAAATATGGCTTATGCCATAGACAGAAAAATGAGGTGAAGTTGCATGGCTTCACAGATGCAGATTGGGCAGACAACCCAACGGACAGAAAGATCACATCAGGAGGGGTTTTCAGTATGGGATCTACAATAGTTTCTTGGTACAGTAGGAAGCAAAGACCTGTGGCACTCAGTTCAATGGAAACAGAATACATGGCAGCAAGTCAAGATGCATGTGAGGCTATCTGGATGAGGAAGATCCTGGTCAATTTGTTTGGTTCACATTTAGATACTATAGTGATACATTATGATAATCACAGTTGCATCGAACTCTCGATTAATCCTATGTTTCATGATATATCTAATCATATTGATATCCGGTATCATGATATTAGATATTGTGTGCAACAGAAGATCATGTTTCTTCAGTACATTCCTATGGAAGATTGGGATGTAGACATTCTCACGAAGATGATCGGTAGGAGAAAATTTGAATACCATAGAGGTAGGATCTAGGTGAAGGATAATCCATATCTTGTTGAGAGAGAGTTTTGAGATTCAACAAGATAATGAGCTTATTGAAAAGTAAGCACCTTCACTAAGTTGGGCGCGCAAGATATTTTTAGGTGTATGTCTATTTTAAGACATGGTGAGCACATTCTATAAGTTGTAGGATGCTATTTGTATATGGTTGGTAAAATGTGGAAAATAGATGATTCTATTTTTATAATATTGGGCGAAGCCTATTTATAGATCATCAATCTAAAAACAGATGCATGTTGATTATTATTAGTTATTAATAATAATTTGACAATAAACATCAACTTATTCTCTTGGAGCACTTTATTTCAGTGAACAGATTTGGAAAATCAGTAGGCTGAAGGCATTAGACAATTCCTAGGTTTATTGGTGGCTCATGCATGGAGGACTCAGCTAGAAATGAAGTGGCAAAGTTATGACAGAGTTGGAAGAGTAGTTACAGGAGTTTTTATTTAGTTTAACTCAGTTAAGTGAGTTAAACTGAATTGAGCTTGCTGTATCTAGTCTAATTGAAAGATACACTAGTGAGAGTTTAGTGAATTAATTAGTTAATTAGTTCACAACTAATAACTCACTAAAAACTGAAAAAATACAACAGTTAACTACTTGCATGTTAGTTCCAATGGAGACCCAATGGAGAGATAGGTGAAAGGGTGAGATGGACTATACGCTGTGGCTATAGTGATGCATTCAATGCATCTGATACACATTGGAGTTTCCAATGAGGATTGTGCAGTCAAGGCAAGGCCAATTCGAATTCATTCAGGGGTATTATTCAATAGGGATTGCGTAGTGGAGGCAGGTTGTCAGGAGGCAAGAAATTGGTGTATGGAGATGCAAATCTCTGCATGACATTGTGTAATGAATCTACATTGTACTGAGAGCTTGATGTACTAATATTTGTATGATATTATTACATTATTCCATTGATATACATAATATATGATAGTTGGGGTTTTTAGCTTTAATTTTTCCCTTTAAACAACAATGTTATGTGGGATTGAATTTATTCACATGTCTTTGCAATTGAGTTTTAAATTTTCGCAAGTTTAGCAGTGGAAGGATTTTGTATTTAGCAAGAATATAAATATTGTAAGATTAGGAGAATTTGACTATACCTCAGTATTAATAAATTTCTACACGTTTTTTTAGGTTGTTTTAATTTTCTACTGCAATAAGGGAGGTGAATTTAATCTTCGAGGGTTTTACCATTTCAAAGCAGTGGTATTGGGACCCTCTCTTATTTACCATTTCGTCTAGGGTTTTCAGAGCCTCCCTACAAGACAAATCTATGATTCTTGCTCTTTTTCCACACAAGGTTTTCTTTTGGGTTCTTGCAAAAAGAATAGTCATCTTCAAGGTTCGTTCTGGCAAGGAGATGACAGATTCAAAGTTTCAGGATCTCTCCCCTTAAAATTCACAGTGAGGGTTTTTCACTCAACTTTTTTCTAGTTTATTATATGTTAGTTTTGTTTCCAGGTTATGGTTGCTAATTCCTTTGTTGTTCTATGGTTGCTAGCTTCTATTCTCATCGTGCACGGAAAAATATTACTGTAATTAGCCCTATTTTTACCCATAATTATCTCACTAAATTAGAGCTAAAGATCGATTTGTTTTACTAAATATATTTTTTCTACATATATTAACAACGCTTTTACCTTAAGCAGATCAATATTCTTTCTAGAGTCAATCATAGGAACCTGGTATCATTATTTGGTATCATTAGGGTTACTGTAACTCCAGAGAACTTGTGCTAATCTATGACCACATGTCTGGACGTTCTCTCAAAGACCAACTTTATCGTACGTACATTTCTCAGAAAAATATAAGCCTGATAAGAAACTTAACCAACACAAATTTGGTTCTAATTCTTACCTTTTGCAGGTCCTAATGCACAATGTTCAGAACTAAATTGGAAAACAAGGATGAAAATAGCTATAGACGAACACCAGGGTATGTATTTCTTAGAATAATATTGCACATTAGTTTTTCGTGATATAAATGCTGACCATGTTTTATTGTGATCCACCTGTAATTCCATATTTGAAGGATTGGAATAATTGCACATGGGTTGCACTCCAAAGATAATTCACAGGGATGTAAAGACTACCAATATTCTTTTAGACAACAATTTGAACGAAATATTGGGCGATTTAGGTCTTTCAAGGATTAAAATTGATGGGGAATCTTCTCACATTACCACTACAGTGAAAGGAGCCACATGATACATCGATCCAGCGTAAAGCACATACATCCCTGTAACTAAATTAGCTATTAGGAGAGGATGAATTCTTTGTATCTTTCCACAGATAATATTTTTGTATTTTTTCAATGATTGTCATGGTTATTTTAGAACTCAAATATTGACCGAAAAGAGTGATGTGTATAGTCTTGGAGTGGTTCTACTGGAGATGGACATTATAAGTGGTAGACAAGCTATTGATGCAAAACTAGGCGCAAAAGAATGAAACCTAGTTCGATGGGTAAGGAATCCAATAGCTTTTCATCCAAACACATGTTATACTTTATATTCTAATTGAAAATTTCTAAATATTTGAATATTTTTATGAATAAGAATGATACAGTGGTTTAACCTCCCTTCTATGAAAATTTATAAAAACAAAAATCCAATTATAATATTGTACAAATATTGTAACTTTGTAGTTTGTAATCCATCTTAAATTAACAATAATCGTGATTACTGGAATATTATATTAACAATAATCGTGACTTATTGGAATCCTTATAGGTGAGATGGTACCTAGAATATGAATAAAATCAGAACAAAATAATAGAAATCATAGACGAAAGGCTCCATGGAAATTATGAGATGAAATCCATTACTTTCTTTGCTAGTGTAGCGATTAGATGTGTTCAGTGAGATCCGTATTTGAGGCCAACATTAAGGTAGTGGCAGAGCTAAAAGAGGCTATTGCAGAAATTGAGGAACAATACAAAGGCCAATGTGGTAGTGGCAGAGTTGAAAGAGGCTATTGTAGAAATTAAGGAACATGGTGCGCTAAAGTAGGACTAGTTTATTTCAAGTACTAATTGGAAGAGTTTAAACACACAGATTTTCACAATGACAGAATTTTTGATGGAGCAATAGTTTTCCATATATTTCTGATTTACTACACTAATTCATGACACTTACATGAGTTAATTAATCAATTAAAGAAACAAAAAGACATAACTATTTTTGATATATATCTTAATCTTTTTTTTTTTGTAAGCTTAGTAGTTCCTTCCCATTTTTTATTAATATAAAAACCGGGCAACATAGATACAAAAATTAGACCTCAACCTACCCGAAGGAAACCAGATCTGTTGGCCATCTAAGTGCATTGTATGCCATCCAAAACTTAAACTTCCTTAACAATCTACACAAAGTCTTAAGATAACTAATATCAAAGTCTGCTAATAATATCATTTACAAAAACTAAAGCTAGCCGTTAAACAAAAAGAAGTATTGTAATTTCTAATCATCTTCTGACTCCACCGGGGCGAGTTCTTTGGCACTAGATCCTGGTATTTCAACCTGCTGCAAATTTTTGATATCCTTCTCCATTCTACACAGTCTAGCATACTGATGCAATTGACGAAGGTTGATTTCTTGAATTTTTTTGTTTATGTCTACCAAAGTAGAACCTAACTTTGATTCTCCCATTTCCTTAGTTGACATTACAGCTTTTGCCAGCAAACATTTTATCAACCAATAAGTTCTTATTGAGTGTTGGAATAGAGAGATTCTTCCATGATTTTTCCATGGATCTCCAATGATATTATCCAATTCTTGTACTGCCAAATCATACTCAATCTTTGATTTCAAAATAAACATACCTATAGAATAACTACATATGTATTCTTTTGAATTCATAGGCCATTTTCCAAATATTAATTTTTATTTAAATATTTATTGAAATGGTATATAGCTAATTTAGTATATATTTTAACTTTTCTGTATAAATGACATAATTAAAAAATTATACGACAAGGCCAAAAGAAAATCAATATTCATGTCTATATAAGTTTTTTTTTTAATCAATTAATTAAAAAGACAAAAAAGACTTAACTACTTTTTATATAAATTTTAGTCTTTGATTTTAAATTAGTCATTAAAATATTTCCAAAATAAGATACCTATAGCAATATTTATTTTGGATTCATAGACCATTTTCTAAATATTTAACTTATATGTAAATCTTTATTAAATTTGAATTTACCTAATTTAATATATATTTTAACTTTATTTTATTTTGATTATATATTTTAACTTTTTTTTTGTATGAATGATATAAAAGTAAACATAATTAAAAAGGTTTAAAAATTAATTAATGAAATCAGAATATTAAAAAATTAATAAATAATTTCATATCAATATCGTTAATCAAACTAATAAATTTATTTCAATTAGAATTATTAGTCCTTTTTGTGGGTTAGTGTTAGTCAAGTTGTTTGGGAGTGTTATTGATTACCCCTAAACAAAAATTTTTAAGCTCAAACAGATTTTCCATTTTATTAGCCTCTTGTGAGTGGAAAAATCATATGTTATAAATATAGTTTCTTTCGTATTTTCATGACTCGTGAATGCTAGCTAAAATAATGCTAGCATTATTTTAGTTACATTTAATGTTTTCATAAAAACTTTGTGCTACATTTCAAAAAATTCCACAATTTCCACCTATGAAAACTTCTCTCCACCACTGTCACCAATGAAAATTTTCCACAACTGCCATCTATAAAGAAATGAAAATGTCGGTTAGACATCCTTACTCTTTTCCTGCTATGTTCAAGGGGTATTGGATTTTTTTTTTTACAGAGATAAGTTCTTTGATTAGCTCTCGCTCTTTAATCGGGTTGGTTTCCCCACCAGAATAAGAAGCACAAACCTGTACACATGATATTATAATTTATTTACACCACTTATAATATGATCATGTTTAATTACTATAATAGTGCACTTGCTGAATTTGTCCTTAGAAAAAATGAAATTGGAATATTTTGTTCATTTTTTTGTAGCATTCACTGTAATATGAAAAACTTCTTATTTTTAGTTCTTCAATGTTTTCTGGTGTTGTTTTTTCTTCTATGATATTTGCATGGGGCCCACTTTTATGGAAACCTTCTACATCGTATATGTTTCAGGTCATATTTACAGTATATCATGTGTGAGAGCATTTCCTCTATACTACTCTTTCCTATGGTACTGTTTTACAACGTTTCCTTTGCAACATATGGTGCAATTGCTAGTTATATGAATTCTTGGAAAATGATATTTTATGATTTATCCATTTGCATTATGTAGTTTAAAGTTTTTATTTTTGTAAAAATATTAGTCTCAAATAATTTTTGAAAGGAGATACTATTAAATGTTTTATAGACTCACATCTTTGGTCATTTTACCAATAGTTCATTTTGGAATGGGTTTAAGTCATTTATTATTATTTTAATGTTGCACTATACATAACACCAAATATTAGTACGTGAGCTTCCACAAGGAGTAATGTATCTAGACAGTGTTAAATAACACTTTGTTTTGTTTGTTTGGACTCTTGTTGAAAACAATACTTGTACTATTGTTGAACACAATACTTGAGTCTTTATGTAGGTTGCAAAGGTATACTTTGATTATGTTTCATGCAATATGCAATGGTAACAATATGAATCTTTATTTCATATATAGACACCATACTCTTTTATCCTTCATTGAAACTAATGTTATTCAAATACTAAATTGAATTTATTTTCATATGCTTGAGATTCAATGGCATCGTTACCATATTATTACGTAATTGAAATTATATGTAATTTATTAAGTATTGGAAATTGTATGGTATGTTTTAAAAACTGAAATATAATTATGTCTCCATATTATTAGGTAATTGAAATTGTATTTAATTTATTACATATTAGAAATTGAATGGTATGTTTAAAAACTGAAATATAATTATGTCTGATTTTTCAAGATACATATAAATGCCCTTGGAATATTTTTCATTTAAAGCTATGGTATTGACTAAATATTCTCTACATGCATAAAGAGATTAATTTTAGTTGTTTAGGGTAAATCAGATAACTAATTTGGAAGTAAGGTAAATGGATTTGGAATTAGAAGGATTATTCAAGTTATAGTTTGGGTGATTTAAAAGGAACTTATACCAGTGGGGTCAATAATATATGAGCCAAAAGGAGAGGAAGATTGATTTCCATAGCGAGTAAGAATTCATAAATTCAGTAAGCTATAGAGAAGAGGAAATGGAAATGAATCTGCACGTTTCCATAATTTAATTATTTCATAATGGTATCAAATATTTCTAAAATGGCATAATTTTATGTTTAAAATATAGGGTATTGTTTCAAAGATATATTCTTCAAATGAATGGACCAAATGTTAAGATCTGAACTTTATGTTACTTGGAATTAATGTTTCAAGATATGATTAGTTCATCTTCATTTTTGGAAGAATTATAATTTATGTGATGATCAATGTGTTTTGTTTTCATGTACTATGAAAGGCCAAAAGAATGATACAAAATCTATGTAAAATATTGTTATTTGTATGAAACATGGATGTGTTTTTGGTAACAAAAAAAACACACCTATTTTTGGGTAACTTGAGTTAGACACCTTGTTGGTATTCTAGGGATCATACAATAACTTCAACTCTCTAAATTGAATATACATTTTCTCATATTGACATTTTATAAAGATATTATTTGTGATTGTTTCTAAAGATTTTTTTTCATGATATTTTCCCCTCATTAGAATAAAGTAGCTTAGATCTATATTAACACTATATATACCAAGGGGAGAGGGATCAAATCTCTTCTCCTCTCATTTTAATTTTTTTTTGCATCCCAAGATATTTGTTACCTCTTCACTTTAAAAAATGTTTGCAAGTCAAGATATTGGATCCTTCTAGCAACTTTGTAGATCTAGACTTAAGATAGATAAGGGGTGGTTTAATTGTTAATTATACTTAATTATAATTATAATTATAATTACCAATTTAATATTTTTTATTTTATTAATTTTATTTTAACAAAGTCAAAATGTTAAATATTATAACATCTCACAACATATCTACCATATCATGATCAAAACATCAAATATAAAGAAATTTATAGTAAAAAGTGGATCCAATAAAAGGAAACATTGGATAAAATATAATATTATAGCATTGTATGTTACCTAATATTTATTACCACCCACACCTAACAAAAATTGGCCACTAATGGTGATAAATACTAATTAGAACTTAATATTATTACATTTGAAATACTAATTAAAATGTATTATTATTACATTTGGTGTAATATTTCTTGTCAATCACAAGCCTAAATATTATCTTTTACTCAATATTTACCCCACCCCTACAATTTTATTGTTAACTCTCTTTACGCTTAAACTTCAAATATAAAGAAAGCTTACATTCTTGATAGTGAATCAAATCTATAAAATTGGAGGGTACATTTTATAAAAATATGTAAATCCCCTGTAACTACACGCTAATTCAAAGTATGGTTTGGAATTGCTCAGATGCTCATTTCATGAAAAGGAACGACAGCCCTAGCAAGGATATTTGGTGTATTATCTCATGCAAAGGAATGAAAACCCTAGCGAGGATGTATTCTCTCATTGCATGCCTCTTGCTAATGCATATAACTAAAGTTCGTTTTGTGTATTCTCTCAGCTCATGCCTCTTGCTAATGTATCCAATGGAAGTTATTGGGATTGATCGACTAGTGAGGACCATATATATCTTAAAATAAGAAATATAGGTATGAACCTTAAGATTGTAACCCTAAACTCTAAAATCTATGACATAATTAATGTATTTAGGGCATGCTTAGCATTGTTAGCTGCAAGTGGTTGGATGAAGGGTCTTGAGAAACAAATGAAATGCATGAATCTAAATATTATAATAATATATACACTTGATGTATTTTATCAATTTAAATACATAAAAAAGGCATATAGAAAGGAACAGGGCCATCAAAGAGATCCATACAAATGCCCAAGACAAAAATATCCATAAAAAGGTTTTACCATTATAGGCTACATGAATTCAGTCTCATCATTTCCTACAACTAATTGTATCTAAATATAATATAAAACTAATATGGGCTGAAGATATTTTAATTCCCTCCTTAATTATGTTATATTCCACATGAATATCATTAGAGATGCAACACTTGGAATATGCATAGTCTTCATTTTTTGTCGACGTTTCGAGTCTAAGTCAAGACTCATCTTCAAGCCAAAACTTCTAAGAAGAGAAGAGATTAGGGAAATAAATAGAGGAAAGGAAAAGTTGAGAGAGTCGGCCAGTTCTTAATCATTGTTGATTGTTATTATTTTGTTAATTAATTCTAATAGTGTGATTTTTTTTATTTTGTTTTATTTTTATTTTTATTTTATTTTCACTGACTTCAAATATTTACATTAAGTAATATTACATTAATTTAATCATCTCTACTATATTAGTTGGACAGCACCTCTCAATCAATAAGAATGAATAATTTTATTAAAAATATTATATTACATTTTAAAAAATTATATTGAAAATCTAGAGTCCAAAAATACCAATGCTACATTAACTATTTTACTTTAATTATTACTTTACTTTTTTTTTTTTTTTTTTTATGTAATTTGACTTAGACAAAAATTTTAAATAGGAAATTATAACATCTCTCTAGACTGAAGTAGAGAACAACTCTTAGTGCAAAAACGTGTACCAATGTTAATAATATTTTCTTAAAAAACTGCTTCTTTATTTCTTATTACATTTGGTCTAATTGGTGCTTTGTTTGAAACCTCTTTAAGTATTTAACAGCATCACCTACTTTGTTTTTATGGATGACATATAGGATTGGCCCCTTTTCTAATCAAATAATCCAATTCTTGCCTCATCTTTCCTTAAGATACTTTTGACCATAGAAAAAATAAATATTCGTTTGAAACTAATTTAAGTATTTAACACCATCACATGTTTTATTTTTATTGATGATATATGGATTGGGCCCCATTTTCTAATCAAATAATTCAATTCTTACCTCACCTTTCCTTAATATTCTTTGAACAGTAAAGTAAAGGATAGTTTTCCCAGGAATCATAATGATATTAATATTATTTTTACCTTTATGTTGGAATAGAACAATAAATTTTCCCAGGAATCATAATGATATTAATACTATTTTTACCTTTATGTTGGAATAGAACAATAAAAAAATGTCAGAACTCTTAACGATGGCTCTTTTATTCTAATTATTGTAACAAATTTTACTCATTTATTTTTTTATTTTTTACATTGAGCACACTATCAAATACTTTAAAAATTTATAAACATAATAAAATCAAACTCAATGGAACATACACAAATAATAATTAAAATTTGAGAACCGCATTTCAATTTTCTTAATGGAGCAAGCTACAACTTGCAAATAAAATATTCTAGATACAACTAGAATGAAGCTGAAAATTCCTCATTCTTCAATTGCAACTGAATGGAGTTACAAGCCCTAACAATTCTCCAACACCAACCCCTCAAGGAACTCATTGTTTCCATATTTCATCCATTTTCACACTAAAAAAAACATGAATTCCCTCTCTACTTTTCAAAACAAGTTAATATCTCAACCACTCGCATTTTCAGCCATCCATGATCACTCAAAACTGTATCAAAACACCTCATTGAAATAAAAGATTTGTCTAAAAAATAATTGCATCTCAAATTCTGCTTGACTAGCCCTGTTTATATAGATTTCTGTTTTGCTAAATTTGGCTCTTAATTTACTCATGAAGCCATATTGTTTTAGTTTTTATTTTTAAAACTGGTCTTTTAGAATTTTTCTCCAAGTCATATGGCCTTAATAGTCCCTTTATTCATGTCAAACTCAATTTTTTACTAAATTCCCGCATTATGGAATTTTTTAGAAGTTAGTTGTATCCTTGCTAAATCTAGCTCGAGTTAACTGTAGCATTAACTACCAAAAAAAAACTGCCATTTTTTTACCTTAAGATCCCTCCGTGGGCTCCTTTCCCTTCTTTTTCACCATAGGACAAGTCTCGATGACTGTTGAGTTAGTCTCTCATCTCTAACCCTTTTTCCTTTAAACTCTTTCGTTGCCTCTTTTTATTTTTTAACATATACGCATTGTTGGTCACATTTCTTTGGTTTTTGAGCCCTCCACATGCCAATTTCTTTGTTACTGAAACTTTGGTTGTTAGTCCCGCCTCTGCACGAAGCGACCCAGAACTAGCCAAAACGGAAAGTGCTCATTTTTTCCTTCGTGGATCTTTATATTTATCCTCACCCACGGTCCTCCATTCGTTGTACGTGACCCACTGCAGCTGCGCAACTTGTATCTTCTTTCCTCAACACTTTCCAGTAATTTAAATCTCTATAAGTTATGAAATTTGAGGATCCAGGGTTGTCATTTTGGTGGGGACCACCCACATCCTAAAAGATCTGTTGTCACTTTGCGTCCATATCCCTATCCTATCACCTTCACACCACTACAAAATGAAATAAATTGAAAAATTTGGCCTCCTAACCTGTAGGTTCACTTGTCTCGGTGGGATCCTCCTGGCACCTCTCTCAATGGCTATTGCCCCGTCAATTAGGTGAAATTACCTGACTCCCACCGCTTGGCACCATGGCCTAATGCACAACACTGAATCTTCGCGATTGATCAATCTGCGTTGACACGATGTTAAAGTCACTCCTACGACATGTCAACTTGTGAGTGGTGGCACTTGTCACGTAAAAAAGGCCCACATGGGTACCTAAAACCACCATATCTGCATGCAGCGTGTCCCTACTGATGTTAGCCTCTGACATCATCCGAGCCAACTTCGTGTCGCCACATTTACTCCTAGAGGAGAGTGAAAATATCCTCCACACCTTTGTTTTGTGACTCATTTATTTTCTATTTTGGTTGTCTTTCTCATCCTTTTTATATGTTTTCCTTCGTAAAACCTTCGGGCTCACTTTTCTACTACTTCCTGTTATGTTATTTTTGACGGGATGAACTTTTGAGCTCACCCTTAGTGGGCTTAGCTGCCAGAGTGGGCTTCCTGCTCAACTCTTCATTAGTATGGATCTTACTATCATTTCCTAGCGTTAATAGCGTGGAACATAGCCTTGTTCCTTATAACATATATTTCCGGGTTATTCATTAATGACCAGCTAGGCTCCACGTGCTTCATTTCTCCCCATGCTACACATATGCCCGTCGTTTCCACATCTATATGATACTTGCGTCAGGTTAATACCATCAGGCGGACTCCACCCAATTGGTCCCCATTGGGCAACGTGTAGTTTTTCTGTCATGTTGTCCTGGCTACAACTGCCCAGGCCTTCCCATTGTGCATGAAAAGTTTTACGTGAGGGTGAACCCACCGAAGTACCTCTGAGCTAGATTCTACTATGGGCCGCCTCCTATAAAATGAAAATTTTCCCCATTGTTGTTGTGGCTTCCACATGAGCCCAAAGCTCTCACTAAGAGGCTCCACCATCCCGCTCCATTGCATTTTTCATTTTGCGAGCTTTGTCTAAGGAACAAAGACTCTACCAAATTTATTTAACTCTCCTATGAGGTACTTAGGGTCATATCGCTTTGACGAACTATAAATTTCAATCCAAGAAGCCATTGTCATACTTTCATATACCGTTGGAAATATTTTTAAGATCTCTGTCTAGATAGGTGGCTTACGCATTCTCCTAAGATGATCTGCTACCTCATAATTCTTCAAAGCCTATGTAGATGTTTCTGTCCCTTTTGCCTTCTTATGTGTCTTGACCTTTCTCCATATTTCACATATGTTCCTTCTTCTACAACCTGTTGACATCTCATAACACTTGTTGACATCAATGAAAACATATTTCCAACATAATCCCGCTTTGGCATTAACGGAAACACCAAAATCAAACAAAATACCTCTTTGTTCTTCTAGAAACAACCTTAGTAAAACATGAGTGTTGCTCCTCTTTAGATAAACATTTTTTCTCTATATATTTGTTGTTCTTGATAGATTTCTATCTCTTTAAATTTATCCTTGCATAGATCTATGCCCCAATTTTAGATTGGTTTTATTTCACTAAATCTCTCTCCCTTTGACATCAATTGAAAAGACACCAACATGCTCCCCTTGCCATCGTACTCCATCTTTCAACTTATTTTTCTGTCATGTTGATCCTATGGTATTGACAACTTCACCTAGATATGTTGATAAAACAACAACTGCCTTTCTTCCTCTTAAAGGAAGAGCTAATGGAAGGAGGCAAGAAGCATAACTCCCAATATTTTTCTCAAATACCCAAATTGTTCTCTAGGAAGTTGCTATGTGAAGATATCAATGAATTTCTCTTTAGTATGTAAATACTCTAGCTTTACAATATAATCAATGACTTTCTCTTTAGTATGTAAATACTCTAGCTTTACAATATATGTTGCAATCCAATCTCTTGAGTAATCATACTTGATGGGAATATGCTTTCTTTTGGGGTTAAAACAAGATTCTTTGACAGGCTCATGGAACTAGTGTTCTCACAAATTATGGGGATTGGTTGATCATAAAAAACATGGACATCTTGAAAAATTTGCTTCATTCACAACAGACGAGTACAACATGATGTTGTTGCAATGCATTCTACTTTAGTTGTAGATAAAGAAATAGAATCTTGCTTCTTGCTCAACCATGAGACTAGATAGTCTCCAAGGAAGAAATCACCTCCACTTTTGCTCTCTCTATCATCCACATCACCCGTCGAATCAACATCAGTATAAACAAAAAATGAAAAATATTTACCTCTTGGTTACCACAATCCATAATCCATTGTTTATATGAGATATCTGAGAATTATTTTGGTTGTTTATACATGGCTTTGTCTGAAAGCTACATAATATATGCCAACTATAGCAAAAAACTTGGTTGTCCTCCAAATTAGACACAAATTAAGGCCCATATAATATTTCTTAGGAACATAAAAAATATATTAAATATGTCCTTCTACACTTAATACATTTTTTTTAGCTTTAATATGTTCTTAGGAAGGTTTAGAGATGATTGGATATTATGTCTCTAACATTATTTATTTTTGAAGAATATTGAGATAATATTGAGTAAATTATGAATGAGATAATATAAGTACTTGCTCCCTACTACACGATGGATAAATATTGTATAAGAAATTAAAATAATATCATGAAATTATTGACAAATTTAGGAGGTCCACTAATTTAGAAAATATAGGAATGTGTTTTGTTTCATTTAATGAAGATTGCTGGTATTCGGAACCAAATCAAGATTTTGAGGAATTTTGGAGGGGAACTTTGCCTCCTTCCAAGGAGGATGGTTCCCCATCTATTTTTGTAAGTACCAATTCAGATTTTCCTCTAGGGGCATGTATTTCTTTGTCTTCTTGTGGAGAAAACTTGTTATTTAGCAACTCCACTTTCATTTCTAGCAGAGATGTACTTGGATTGATTCAAATAATGATGTTTATGTCATTTTTAGCTTCTAAATATTGGTTTCCTTTATATGACTCTGATGATCTTTTTTATTTTTCATCCGAGGAGCCCTATAGCCCTCTTATACAATCTTTATGTCTTCCTTGAATGTCTTTTTCACATGATCTTTTATTGATGCATTTACTATTCATGCTTCTTTTGTTGTAGGTGATATTGGCTAAATGATTGAAGTTATTTGTTTTTGAAGTTATTTACAAATCCAGATGAATTATTCATCCTTATAACAACTTTGAAAATCCATATTCATCATTGAGCTACTTATATTGGTTTACTAGCTCCCAAATCTAGAATTTATAGAAGTCTCTTGTAGAAAAATAGTAGAAATTTTCTGATATTTTTTAGAACATGTTAACGATATTAATTTGTGTTGATTCCACATTTTTTGAGTCATAAAAATATAAAATTTAATAACAAAATGTACCCCATATAATTGTCACTTGATTAGGTTGCACATTTGGAAGGTTAACTAGCTCACTAGTTCCAAAATTTCTAGTTTCTACAGTAGTAATTTTCTGCTATTTTTAGCATATGTTAACAAGGATATTTTTGGGTGATTCCACTTGGAATAGAGTCCTCGGAGATCCTAATTACTAATAAATTCCCCCCATCTCATTTTAATTTTATTTTATATGACATTTGACAAGTTATCTCCAGGAGTAGCAGTCTTGTAGAAATTTGTTTTGAGACATTCCTTCTCCAAATTCACTCCAAAGTCATGGCAGAAGTGTATTTATAACATATGAATGTTATGAGGCTACTTTGATTGAGATGAGGCTTGGTTAGATCAGCCTTTATATATGAAATTTTTTGCATACTGAATGTTTTTTTCCTCAATTACACTAGATTTCATTTGTCCAATTTACTTCACGCAAAGTGTGGTTTCCTTCTTGCAAGAATAATGTAGGACTTTCCTTTCTTGCCAAAAATAATAGATTTCCTTTTCAGCAAGGTAGATTATAATTTCCTACGTTTTCATTATGCTTTACAGTTTTTAAAATAGAATCAATTTCCTTTATGTCATTTACTTTATAGCAAAAGTAGAATAGGTTTGATTATTTTTATTTGCCTAAAGATTGGTGGCTTACCTAGATCTTTGCTCAATTGAAGTTTCTTCATTGCCTCCTATTCACTTGCATAAAAGGGAGTCAGACTAGGAAGAGGGAGGTGTTTATTTCACATACACTTCCAACCCCTCTTAATTTTGTACAGACCGTAGTTTGATAATGCAAGTCGATAGCCCCAAGAGCTGTAACATTCTTGTTGCAATATTGGGGCTCATCACTTTTTGTCACCATTTCCAGGAAGGGTTTCAAAGCAAGAACTCTCTTGTTCTTGGAATGATTCTTTCCTTTGTCTTTCTGTATTCACATTTTATATGAAAAAAAATAAAATCATTAGGCATCTCTAATTGCATTAGAAATTGCTTCCAATTTTTTTTATATAAAATAAAAATTATATTATTCAATACCATAAATCCCCCCCACTTGATCATGAGAAGGTAGAAGAAGAAGATATCGTTTATAGTTTAGGAGGCATGCAATAATACTACTTTGAAAACTCATATCCACAAGATATGAACTATTCCTCCTCTTTCAATACAAACTATAATGCACAATTTCAACCTTGGTACCCACATGGCACCTCACCTTGTTCTCCATGGTATCATCCTTCCCAATGGGGAGATCCATATTCATGGTATTATCCTCCTTAATATATCATTCCTCTTTTTTACCCATATCAGCAACAACCTTCTCACTGGGGTCATCCATATTTCCCTCAATATCCTCAATATCCTCCATACCAAACTCAATGTTATCCATCCCATTCACCTCCACCATAACCACATGCTCAACCACAACCATTTCAAAGACCCACTCCCAATCAACTAACTACACAATCATTTCCAAACCGAAGCAATAAAGTAACTTAGCCCACTTACAATGTTGAGATACAAAATATCCAAACAAATCTTCTTGATCCAAATGATATTCATCTTGGATCAGAAAGAGTATTACAAGGAAAAAATTCTCTTGCTTCTCTTAAAGAACAATATCCAAGAGAATAATATCCAGAGGAGACTAAAGTATCGTGGACCACATGTGATGGATAACATCAATTAAATCCTCGGATTGAAGAATTTATACAATGCTTATCATCATATAATTTATGTGTTTAAGGGGCTAATCAGAAAATAGTAGAATATTTGAATGATAAAAAAATAAGACATGAAGAATGATCCAGATGAGCAAGAGAACCAAGGGCATTAAAGCTATACTGAGGTTTCATTCCATAAAATTAACAAGATGGAGCATCACTCTATTCTTCAATAGCCCTTGATATTGTCAAAGTCAAAGCATTTGGTCTCTAATACTGAGGTACATGTGAAAACATGTGTTTCGAGCCTACACATGAGTTATTTTTCATATTTTTATGCACATGGATCAATTGGAAGTATGACTAGACTTCAAATATATTTTGTCTTTTTCAATTAGAGTAGGACACAAAAATAAAATACAAAATGGAAAAATCGAAAAAATAAGAGGAAAAGAATAAGAACTCAGGCAAAAACCTATTTTGAGGCGTTTAAGATTGGATCATTGGTTTAAAAATTCCTTTTGTTGGTGGGTTTGGTGCACAAGTGTATGAATCCACACTTTCTTAAGAGGAGTGGTCGCTTCCTCTTAAGCTTTTGGTCACACGCAGATAAACAAAAGCGTTAGCACATTAGTGAACATGCTATAAAACAAAACACACTAAATAATGATATAGTATGCATATGTAGAGAGAAAACAATACTAAACTAAACAAATTCACGAAAGCTCATATAGAGCTACACAACACAATAATACTAACAGTGACATCAATGTCCCCTTTTATTGTTTGATATTAAGGAGAAAGGTAGTACTTTTACACACTTTCTAGGGGGGCCTTACAACTATGGAGTTCTAAGACTTGATGCAAGGAAATTTTTACCTCCTAGCTTCTTGGATCAAGGTATCTCTCTCTACTAAAAAGGATTGGAGTTGTTGGATGGCCAACAACTGAATCCCCTCTCTACTTATGCTCCAGATTACACACTGTTGGATTGCTTCAAAGAAATTTTGGCCAGCATAAAAATGTGCTCTCCATTTTTTCATCTCTTGGTGTCCTCTTATAGATGAATTCAAATTCTCCTTCCCTCTCTTGGTACATTGATGGATAGTGAACCAAGAGAGGGGATTGATTGCATTTTATTCCACTTGATTCCATTGTGTGCTCCCTTAAGGTCCCAAGGAGGCTTAGGTGGGTGGCATCGAGTGTGAGATCATTTTCCTGGAGTGTGCCTTGTGGTCCCAGAAAGTGACTTCCGCCACTCTCAGGTCCGCATGACTTTTTGAGGGAAAACCGCACAAAGCCATGCCTATCGAAGGAAAATGTGCGCAAAAGCACATTCTTCTAGTGTCTTGACTGCGCAATTTGAAATTTCCTCTGGACCTTAGAGATTTTCAATTTTTTCAGATTTTCTAATGTGCCTCAACCCTGTAAATCCCTATGCCTGACATTTAATAATGTCATCTTTTCTTGTCCAATTTTCCAGTGATAACACTCCTTTAGTTGGTTAGTGGGTTGGAAAGAAAAAGGAAAAATGAAATAAAAATATCATTGGTGAAACCTCCCTTGAGGCATCTAGCAAGACCTACTAGTTGAAAACCTCATTAAGGCATCCAACAGGCATAAATACAAAAAATTAAAAAAGAGAAAAATAAGATAAAATATGAAAAAAAAAATATTCTTTTTTTTTAGTTGAATATATGTGTTTGCTTGAAAGTACTCCTCCACCTGCATAAGGAAACATGTCAATGTCATAAAAAGGGAAAGAAGAAAGAAATGAGTAATGAAGCAATCAAAAACTAAAAAACAATCAACCTTGGGCTTCTTAACTTTTGTGAAAATTTCTCAAGAAGGAACAAGGAAATTCCATACCATCAGAGTCATCCATTTCCAACATCCACCCATTATTCCCATTCCTTTCCTATTCATTTTCCTCACTATGCGAAAGTGCTACAGGAAGGTTTGATTTTTTACATGCCTATCAAAACACATAGCGTATAATTTTTTTTTACCATATCTCAAAAAGAAAAAATCATTTTACGGAGTTGTTTCAATTGGAGATGCATATGGATGATGGTAACATGCTCAAGAAATTACGACAAATTCCAATGCACACTTTTCGAGAAATTAACCTCCATCACCTACAATAATTTTTTTTTCTTGGCATTCGTGAATCCAATGGCCAAGATATTTTATGGGGAGGTGCATAAGTATTATGGAAACATGTTAAAAAAAATTAAATGAATCCAATCTATTGTTCGATAAATATGGATAGAACAATATTGCTACAAGATTGTCTTATAGTGCTACGAGACTGTACAAATTTTCTATAGGATTTTCATAAACATAGAGGGAGGGGCCATATATTATGTTTTCCTTGGGAGAATGAAAAAAATAAGTCTACCACACCTCGATCATATATCCTACAGTCCATTTACTCAATTATCCATCCAAAAATTCATCTTTGTCCATGAAAAATCTCCATTTTCACCCATTCATTCATTATTTCCACCATAATACAGGCTAATAATCCATGTCCTTAGTGTTATAGGCCAATTTGGGCACCATTCCCAATTACCTAGTTAACTGGACATCATCTCTAGAACCAATGAACAGGGTCTATCATTCCCTATCATTGCAGCTACTACATGCCCTAAGACAAAGAACAAGACAAATCATCCATGGTTTTCATTTGTAAAGTTTTCCAAGATTTTCAGTTTATAATATATCATATGAGAACTCACAAATGCTGCCTCTAAAGGGACTAAATACGTTGCCTATGCAAGTAACCCCACTCAAGGGTGCTCTGGAAAGAAACTCCCGACATTCGAGGGTGCGTTGGTCACATTGGGAGCGAAATTTTCATTGTTTCGGAATCTCCGCTTAGCCAGTGCCTTCTAGAAGAGTTTAGATGTGTCAAAATTTGAATCCATGTGTCCATTTGATACCTCTGAGACTGGGAACATGTCTTGCCTATTATTATAAATTCATTGATTGTAAAACTACCTTTAGCTCCTCCATTAGGCACAGATCTTAGTGTTTGAGAAGGAAGAATTTGGGTAGAGAAATGCTAGTGAAATTTCAATTAAGGAATTTATTTGAGTGACATGCTGCTAGAGAGATGTGCATTGTGATGAGGCTGGGATGCTACTTAGGATGGTGACGTTAAATAAATCACTGAGTTGTAACCTCCCCTTCTATCCATTAATAAAGATTGTTTCTTACTTTCCCACATATGTATCTGTATAAGATTCTATATTTCATATTATGAATTCTCTTTGATGCATATCATTCATGTTTTATTGATTTAACTCAATAACATGAATAGACATCTGCATTATTGCTATCGTATGTTGTTTAGTGTTCATCTCTGGAGGAAATATTTTGGCAATCTAGCTTAGATTTGAAGCTACAGCAAGAGTGACAGAAGGAGAATAGGAAGTGCTTGGACTCCAAGTAAGTTCTTTGATCTATTCTGTGTGTCTATTTATTGTTAGGAAAAGTAGTTGCAAAGTTTTTACCCTATTGTTCTATATGAGCACTACATCTAGGGAAGAATGGTTTATCCGTAATACATAATTCCACATAACAAATTGGCGACTCTGCTGGGGAGTTTACTCTTCATCCTTATTGTATTTTCCTCTAATTTTATCTATTTATTCACCTAGTAGAATTTACTCAGAAATATTAGGCTTTTTGAAATCAAAATTTTCATTAGAAGTGTGTTAAACAGTTCAGTTTTCATTCTCTGACTATGCTCAATGCACTGTTGAACATGATACAGTGCTTTACATAGCACTGTCTCCCTTCCAAGGGTGCATTGCAATGCACTGTCTCCCCTTAGAGACTGTGTTTCCCCCTAGAACCAGCCAAATTCCATTGAGTTTGTCATTGCATTTTCTTTCAGTTTGTTGTTTTTTATGTTTTAAAGAGCCTGATACCTCAGATTGACCACTAATATTACCTACCTCTTCCTCCTTTGAAAGAAAATTTTGTTCAATGTTTATTTAAAGTGTTTTTCTTTATCATTGATGAATTGATTTCACAGTATTTTCATTGCTGCATTAGATCCATTTGCTTTTGAAAAAGGAAATTGTCGTTTAATTCTTTGTTTTCTGATAGGAGAAATTGTTGTTAAATTCGTCATTTTTCCTTCAAAAGAGAAATTGTTGTTTAAATTCTTCATTTCTCAAAAGTAAAAGGCATTTTTTTTTATTGATTTGGTGCACTTAGTTTATTTTCTGCATTCATAACATTAAAGGGAATGAAAAGAAAACCAAGCATTTTCATGTAGTCAATTGTGTGTTATGCAAAAGGAAAAATTAGGAAAGCTGCATTTAGTTTGTGCTCTTTGATTTGTTTGCTCTCAAATTGATTGCTCTTTCCCTCTAGTAGCTAGGATTTTCAATGAAAAACTAAAAATGAAATATTTCTTATCATTTTAGTTTTCATTTTAGGAATTTCCAATACATCATCGTGATAAACCTTGAAAGGAAAATTGATAAACAAGATCAACTTAAAATTTATCTCAATTTACCTAACAAATCATTAGAACCATAACAATAACATTTAGAAGGTCTAGGCTAGAGACGTCTTCCGGCGTCGTAAAACATAGCAGCTATCATTAATTATCTGCGATACATTCTGAGTGTGATACCTCACTCCACGTACGTAAGTATATCATTGCTCGTCCACGCACTTTCGGGTATATCGGGCGGTGTTACAGTACGAAAAGTATAAAGGGGTGCTCTCATTATGCGGTTTCGCATTAGACAATGCTAATATGGACTTGGACCTCCATGTACCTTCGAGTATATTTGGGAGGAAAAATTTAGGTTGCTATCCATCCATAGTGAACTGAGTCGACCACCTTGTAAATTGTGATACACATAACACAACATTTGGGGAGATTCCCTGCCCATACTACTTGGTTTGTGAGGAGGTATTCTGCAGTTCACAGTTTCTTGGTAAAAAAAAATTCCTAGAGATACCCTTTTATTTTTTTGATTTGTTTTTGGTTAAAATAAATGATTAATCATTGAAGAACAACATCGTTTCACCTATCGTTCATTTAGATTAGCATTGAAACCACCTTTACCACCAGAAGTTACTCCTGGTCGACGAAGGCAACAACAATCTACCGAATCAATTACTATTCGTACCTCTCGTGAAACATCATCTTCCCATATAACAGAGTTAGCTCAAGTTGTTTCTAAACATCCTGGTTTGTCTACTGTTGTCAAGACGGAGTCATCACAGCTACCCGTGGTCACGATCCATCTAGTCAGTGAGACCATACCTCCTGGACCTGATGTTGGTCAGCTAGAAGTTGATCCAAATCTTGTCTCCTATTTGCCAGAACATCTTAATCTCGAAGTCGAACAACCGGAAGTTGTTCCTATATTGGTCATCCCACAAATTTCTGTAGCTATTGACTGTCCGATATCACACAGTCAACCACATGAAATATGTAAAATACTTCCACCTATTTTAATTTCGATTGAATAAATCCTATAAGATGAGACACCTTTAACTCCAACCCATTTTCTTTACCTATACGATTCTTTTCCTCAATCATCACCCTTTGCTTTTGTTGATCCTGCTCCTATTCAAAATCCTGTCGATCCAAAAGGGTATACATTTGGTCAAGCAACCATGCCTAAACTAACATCTTCAGTTGGGCCATCTATTCCAATTACATCAGCACCTGCCCTTGCTACCACATCGATGTTACAACTTCACCAGAGTGATATTTTCATGGTGGCCCTATGGTTCCATCAGGTTATAAATCATTATCTGGAATTTTCTCTGGTGCATCTTCAAATCCATGGAATTTACCAATGTTATCTTCTGGTATTCTAACTAGCAAACCAATAGTGAGTAATGAATGACTTGATTCTTTATACAGATCATCAGGGCAATATCAAGTTAGTACTTTTGGTTCTATTCCATCAAGTACCATATCAACTGGCCTCCGAGCATTTGGAGAGAAATATTTTCAGTCTTATTATCCTCCTCATGCTGGGGGGAAACCTTTGGTCACCCACTATGACAGTATTTAGTCATTTTTTGGTTAAGCTAATGTCTAAATGAATGTTTGTCAATGGCATCCCACTCTGCCTATCCAACCACAAATAGTTGTACACTCGTATCAACTAGTTCAACCTGTTACACCCACATCATTTCCACTTGTTAACACATCTTTACCCCTGTTACAGAATCAAAATGTGGTACAAAAACCTTTTCAAGCAGGTCCTTCAACTCATTATCCTCAAACATTGGCTCCATGGAATCCAAATCCTTTGGTTAATTTACAACAACTTGTATTCAAAATCATTTATTCACAAGTTGGATTACCATTTTATTGGATTTCAGAGCCACAAGCAGGTTATACCTATCAACTGAATCCAAATTATTCTAATTTTGGTTATAACATCGGTGGATGGACCCCTTGGTAGCCTCAGGCACAAATACCTTAGACTTCATTTCAACAAGTACCATATCCAGGTTTTCGTCAACAGAATTGTTACACAGTAATTTGTCACCGTCCTCACCATTCCCCGTCCCGCACAATGGAGGACCCATTTTGTGACCTGTGAACATTGTCATGCCTTGAAAACATCATCAATGCATTCCTCTAAGCATGAGCCTCATTTTCCCTTGAGACATCTCCTTGCAAAAATCATGAAAAACATCCCTTTTGGCATTGGCGTGGGCAGGCAGTTCAGTACTCGCGCCAATGGGGAAAATCCTGCAAAGAGGTCGCGCCAACTGGCGCTCTGTCATAGAGCAGTAGTCGCGCCACCCAATTTAGGGACTGTTTTTTAAATAAGGATGGCGGAAGTTGAGTTCCAACAAACTCAGAAACCATTGCCTATCTTGAGTTGGGAGGTTTGGCTGTGGGAGTTCTATGGAAGGGAAGTGGTTTTGCCACCTCCCATGGAACCTTCCTTGTTGATAGGGCCAATCCCATAATAATAGGGATCCCAACTCCCTCCTTCCCCATCTATAAAAGCCTGCTCAAATCCATAGCAAGCTAGTCTTGAAGTGCCCAAGCTCTGAATCTCCATATTCCCAAAAGCCTTTGTGTTGTAAAGAATCCCCTCTTTCCCTTAAGGCTGACTCAAGTAAGGAGACCATTGTCAAGAGACTCCGGAGACGTTTTCCCTTTCCTTGGCGAGCTTTGCGAGACGTGGACGACCGGAGACCCGTCCGAAGGAGACCGTGACGTCAGAACTTGGTTGTAATCTTTCTTCGTTCATTATTTAATAGATGATTATGATTATGGTTCCACTCCGTTTTCCATCATGTTAATGCGAGTAACATCTTTTCTGACTGATGTTTAGTTACGTATGCTGGTTTCTATACTTGTATCTGTTCGTTTCTTCCATGTGTAGGTGTTCATCCGCGGAGATCGTGGAGGGATTGTGATCTGCCGAGGCTGAGGAACGGGGACGCTTCTTCTTCAGATCATAGCGTTGGAATCCAGGTAGGCTTCTATTCCTAGTCCTTCCATTCGTAACTAGGAGCTTGCGTCATAACATTGTTTGATTGTTGCTAGACCCCTGCTGGGCTAGTAGGGATCGCCTCTGTCCACAGAGGGGATTTACCTCCTCAACAATTTGGCGACTCCACTAGGGATCGTCCGGTTTTCATTGTCTCGTTTGTGTTGTCTCGCTTTGATTATTTTATGTGTTTCCTTGCTTGATGAACCTTCTAGGTCGGGTTCTTTCACTGTTTTTGCTTTTTGGTTTTCTTAGCCTACATTGGTCTGCTTCTGGAGTAGCTTGTTTTTAATTTT
Source organism: Pinus albicaulis (assembly GCA_034641835.2). Taxonomy (NCBI): domain Eukaryota; kingdom Viridiplantae; phylum Streptophyta; class Pinopsida; order Pinales; family Pinaceae; genus Pinus; species Pinus albicaulis. The sequence continues at coordinate 172,190 of JAXQQM020086464.1, forward strand.
GGCTGAGGAACTCGAATGGCGCGGTTTGTAACCCGACAGTCGCGCCAATTGGCGCATGTTGCCTTTGTCTAGCCTGCGCCAATTTCTTTCTGGCGCCAGTTTCACACTTACAGTCGCGCCACCCCTGTAAGTTTTTTGAGTTTCCTCATTTTTGAGCTCTCTGGATTTGATCAGTGTTTTTTCTTCTTATTTTCCGACTGCCTGAGTGTGTTGGAGTCCTGTTTGACTGGGAATTCACCTCTGTCCTTTGGTTGTTTGCTTTTATCTACCGATTTCACATTTTAAACTTAATTGAAGATCAACTGTAAAATTTATTTCAATTAACCTAAGGCAGCATTGGAACTTAACGAAACATATTTAGAAGGTCTAGGCTAGAGACGTGTTCCAGCGTCGTTAAACCTAGCAGCTGTCGTTCGCCTGTTGGCTTTAGACAGCGCTAGTACGGACTTGCGCTCCCCGTACCGTCGCGTATATAAAGGGAGACCCCTGTAGGTTTTCAATCCTTTATCCACAGGAAGCCGAGTCTGCCGCCCTATACCCGTGATACACCGAACACAGCATTCGGGGAGACTACCTGCACGTACGGAAAGTCCTTGGTCGATTTCCGTTTCATTATTGAAACCAAGGTGTATATTGCAGTTCACGGATATTTGGTACACCCTTTGTGCCTAGTTTTTCCTGAGCAGTCATTTGGTCTTTTCTGACTCCCTAAACTTGAAAAGACCGTCAAGCGCTTGTCCTTTCATGCTTGTGTCAACTCTGAAAGAGATATAGTCATCTTTTATCGTTTCTTGACTCTTAAAATATGAAACGATAGAATTTCTTACTTTCCAATGTGGTAAAATTAATCGCCCACGATTACACACCTGTTTAGACTTTGCTTGTTGACCGTTTGATCGTGTGCTCTTGACTCTTTTTTTTCAGCCCGTGTGTGGTTTTGAGTTTTGATGGCAACTTTTTCAGAGTTTACCAACCAAGGAATCCCTTCAGAAGGGAATCCTGGTCATTTTCCTCCTTTTGGAAATGTTGGTGCTCCTTACATGGCGACGTTGTCCCTTCCTGGGTTAACTGTTGGGTTGCCTGTTTGGTTGTTCTCAACCTATGTTGTCCCGAATGTCTCCACTACTGTTCAATCAATTCCTCCACCTGAACAACATCATGTTGATTCTAAAGTGGACCTCTCTCCTTCTTCGCCCGTTTCTGCGTCCTCATCTTCTACTTCGCCTGGTGAAAGCATGGATTCGAGTAACCAGGTGGCTAAGAAGAAGAAGAAGAAGACAAAGAAGAAGAAGTCCGATAAGCGAGAGGCTAAATGTGCAGCTACTGTTTCTGAAACATCTCCTCTTGACAAACCTTCCAACCCTCCGCGGAAAGTCAATTTCCCTTGCCTGTTGTGCACGGGAGACCATCTTCTTCGAGACTGCCCTGGCATCCCCAAGGTGCTCGAAGTATGGTCCAACGGCCGCCCACCGTTGCCTTTGGCTTCCGGGAGTCAAGTTGGGGGCACGTCTTCAGCTGCTGTTGATAAGAACTCTAAGACGCAGGGTAAGATCACCAATCCCTGTAAGTTGTGTGAAGGGCACCATGCCATTCACCTTTGTCCTTATATGGATGAAGCCAAGCAAGTCTTGGACAACCCAACCGGTTCTACACCACACCTTCCACCTGGTTATAATCGGCTTTCTTTGAGTCCTCTACCAGCTGATCCTATGATTGGTCAAGAGTCATCCTTGGTCGATCCCACTCCCCCAGAAATTCAAATTCACGGATCCGTCCCCGACCAACCATTGGTCGTTGGATCGGTTGAACTGGCCCCGTCCACGGTGCACCAGGTCTTTTCTGTCGAGAGTGGACCTCACACCCCCCATGTCCTTCTGATCTCTTCAGATTCTTCAGACTTGGAGAAAGATTCTCCTGTCCCCGTACTTCAAGAAGTTGCTCCTCCGCCTCCCAAGATGGAGGCTACGGAGGATATTCCTCCCGCCTTCGAGATGGAGGTCATGGAGGAGGCTTCTGCTTCCGTAACATCAGGGGAAGACCTTCGCATTTCGATGGTAGCCCCTCCGAGTAGTTTGGTCGCTTCCTTTGACTGGAATCGATTTGCAGGATTTCGCCTTTCGTCTTATGTGCCTTTCGAGATCACAGTACAGGCTCTTGGTCTGGTTGTACCCAGCACCATTATAGACGAAGGTGCCTCTGTTAGTATTCTGTCATCAACTACCTGGCAAGCTTTCGGTTCGTCGCCGCTTGCGCCCGTTACGCAGAATCTGTTGACATTCAATAGAAGAACGAGTCAACCGTTGGGGATCCTTCCAAGGTTACCTGTTACTTTGGGAGGTAAAACCGTCCATATGGATGTGATGGTTGTTCCAGGCCCCTTGGATTTCAATCTGCTCCTGGGACGCGATTACACTCATGCCATGGGAGCACTTGTCTCCTCCCTCTTTCGCGTGATGTGCTTTCCACATGAAGGACGGATCATGACCATTGATCAGCTTTCGTTCTTTGGTCCTAATATGGCATCTGGCCCGCCATCACCCCCTCCTGGTTTTTATCCACCCGTTGTATCTGCCCCACCGCAGGTCAACTATGTGGCTACTTACCCCGTGCCTGTGCTCAGTGATGATGCCGTTGTGCATAATGTGCTGGGGGCATTGGGTCCTGACTTCCAGGGTGTTTCCCTTCCATCAGGAGTGGAACTCTTGGAAGCACCGCCTTCTGGTTCATTTTGATGTAAGTCGGTTAGAGCATGGTTTCCTCCCTGGGTCAAGCTCTTTAAAAAATGAAACCAGGATCTCGGAGCATAGTTCCTTCATTTGTGTCAAGCTCCTTAAAACATGAAACAAGTTGTTTGAGGACAGTTCTTTTAAGTGTGTCAACCTCGTTAAAATAATGAAACACGAGTATGTTCAATTCGACTTTTTGTTTTGAACCTTCACTCCATTTTCAATGGACTGAAGCTTGGGGGGCATGCACCTCGAATTGAGACATCATGCTAGGGGGCATGCCCGTCTTCCTCATTTCAAGCATAGTTTGCATATGTGTGTGTTCATGTGTGTTTTTAAGCTTGCGTAAAAATGAAATGTGTGATTAGATACATTGTGTGAATACATTTCGCATTGGGTCGTTTGTTATGTAACTGATACATTAGATTACATTTGTATTAGACATTCACATGACATATAAAAACATCATCACATGTAAAGAAAGATCCATCCAAAATAGTCATATGTATATATATATATGTGTGTCGAAATGTTTGCACAGTGTGCATCACAAAACTCAAAAATATACATAATCGTCTTAGTACATCCGGAGACACTATGTCTCTCAAAAATAGATGTGGTATAAATCCTAAGGACTAATCCGCATGGTGCTCATGATAGCACGTCACTGCACGCACTAGGCGCCTCAGAATTCGGTGGATTCGACCCGGGACTCCCACCGTATGGCGCTGGTATGCCATCGGTACGTCTGCTAGCCGGGCATAGTCTGGGATCCCGTGAGCAATCCCCTCGAGGTTCTGGATCATTTCATCTCCTCCGGCGCCTTCCCCTTGAATCTCAGGGGCGAGTTGTGTCCTCCGGGAGATTGGAGACATCCCGGCTGGTCTCTCAGGTCCTACATCTACATACATATATAATTGTGTTAAGACGAATGTGTATTAACAAAAAAAAAACATATAAACATAAAATCAAAATATGAGGTCTTACCCAGCTCCTCGTCCCAGTCATCTCCTTCTGGTAGTGGGAGATCTGGGTCCCCGGTAAAGTCAGTTCCCGAATAGGGCCAATCTTCCACGACGATCAGCTGGCGCCGTAACCACCTAAAGAACTCTGGCCTCCAGGACATCTGTTGGCCACCTCCAGATCTGGGCATCAATGCTGCCCAGCGAACCATTCGTGGCTCTCGTGGTATCGGACTCGCCACTGCGGCCCCTTGGCCCTGGAAGATTGGTAAGCGTTCCAGAATGAACGATACCAAGATGGAACCATAACCGAACTGTTTCAGTTTCCCCTGTTTGCACTTTGTGAGCTGCCTTTTCATGTTGATCGTTACTGCTGTTTCCCAGTTATACAGTAAGGGACCCATGCATTCTGAGGCTAGCAGGAGTTGGGCCTTTGTGGCCTCGTGCGGTGCCTGTGACCCTACAGCCCGCGTGATGGTATGCAGAACAAATCTCAACGCCAGATCAGGGATAGTGTGGATATCCACTTTCTTACTGCCTGATCCCGTTTGTGCTCCTCGGCACACTCGTGCCATCACTTCTTCGATCTTTTCCCCAGATGGTCTGCTTCCAGTCAATACAGGGATTGGACCTCTGGGAGACAATCCAGTGATGAAATAAACATCGGTGACCTCCAGTTCTAATACCTGGTCTCGTAACCTGAACACCTGTTCATGTTCATCCCAGATACTGATTAAATACTGGAGAAGCTCGGGCTGAGCTCGTAAACATGGTGTGAGGAAGAACTTTTTCAGCCCACAGTTTCTAAGTGCATTCATACAAGCTTGGATTTGCATGGCTTGTTCATCCTCTTCTCCGTGCTCTCGTTCTTTCCATTCAATTGCCATTTTGAGTGATTACCTGCATTCATATGGTCAAAAACCCTTAGTTAGATCTTTGATGAGCTTCAAATTCCATGCAATTTGGTCTAAATGTCGAAATTTTGGGCGAATTTTGAGGTTCGGCCGCTGGCGCGGCTGTTTTGTGAACAGTCGCGCCACATGGCGCGAGCCCTTTGTAAAAAAGAGCTCATTGGCGCGGGTCCGTGCCCGATACCCGCGCCAATGGGCGCAGCCCTAAAAATTTAAAAATGACCACACAGAACTGATTTTTAAGGGAAAGCTATTAAAAAATGAATGAAAATGAAGAGCAAAAGAGCGCCTCTTACCTGTGACAGACGAGAAGCTGAATGGTTAACTGGATTTGTTGCAATCACCGTCAGAAGTTTCTGCTCCAAAAGGACCACTGTTGCTTTTCACCAAGGTAAATAGTAAAAGTAATTTTATTTTTACCAATTCGACATATTTATAACTTTTTCAATGTTAAATGAGTTTTAAAAGTTATTTTTATTAAATATTTGCATATGTTATGTCGAAAATGGATTTTACGCTTGCTTGGTATGTGCAGCAGCAGGTTTTTGCGACTTAAACGATGGAAACGAGTTGTATTTTATACTTTTTCGGACTCGGTAAATACACGAAAAAGTCACTCTGGAGTCATCTTTCAGCTCTTTTCTGACTCTCTAAATATGAAAAGATCGCCGAGGCCCTTGTCTTTTCGATCTCGTTAAAATGGACACGAATCGACATTCACCCAGTATAAGTTTAACCCTTTTTCGGGCTGGGCTGGATCGATTACGAAAAAGGAATACCCTAGCCTATCGCGACTAGGAGGTTTTCCCGGATATTGTTTTCTACCTTTCCGGATCTGGGAAACTATTTACGAAAAGGGACCTGTGGAGTTTTCTTTTCCGCTGTCTTTTCAAACTCTCTAAACATGAAAAGACGCCGAGTTCTTCCTTTGTCAGACTCGTTAAACCCTGATGACATTGGATTTCGTCGAAATGACGTTCTCCGAGTTTTTCCTTCCTAGGACTCGTTAAATGCACTAGGATGGATTCGCCCGAAGGGCGGACTTATATCACAAGCATATGCTATCCCCTTCAAGCTTGTTATCAAAAATAATTGGGGTACTCGCCAGAAATGGTGGGGGAAAAATGGAACCATCGTCGTTTTCGTCGGCAGTATGTCGCTCTTGAACATGGCACTTGTCTGCATTCGTGTCGGGTTGGGGACATCTCATCTCGCTGCTTCACTTTGCCTCCGTGGGTTTGGGTAATCTCTTTTGACCTCTCATCTGTTCACTGCCTCGTCGCCATGACCTCTGATCCGTTGATGTCAAATACTGCCAAGTCCATTGTCGTGCCGTTCATGTGTTCAAGAGAAGTTGACCTCTGCAAATATCAACCTTCCTCTGTTTCTCATATGATCCTGATTCACAACAAAACATTATGTTCCTCTGTCTCGTGTCGATGATGTGGGAATCATTATGGCCCACCTTCGATCAAGGTCACTCCCTGTCGACTTCAACTCATTATCCAGGAAGTTGGTCTAGAGACTCCTGATGGTACCTTGGAGCCTGCATGCCTCAATGGCAGGTTCGTCGCATTCGACGTGAAGTTTACATCATTGACTTCCGATCGAATGATTCTGCGGGTGTTCGACGTCAACTCATTCATTCGCACGCCGTAGATTGTACCTGTAGTACCTTGAGGACCATTGTCATTATTGGTGGTTTCTCTCGCGTCTGTTAACAGCTTTCATCATTGGCTGGTAATCAGACGATGTTCTTGCATGTTCAACTTCAGCTCACATATTCACGTGCTTGAACTTGTACTCTGTTGGGTCGAGATGGAGCGCAAGACCCTGGATTGTGTCTGTTGTAATCCATGCTGCGATTGTGGATTACTATCATTATGTACATGACTCACTGATTGGATGGCTGCGACCATACCTGAGTCTATTTGTTTGATCTTAGTTGGATGGCTGCGCCCATACCCTGGATCCGGATTATAGCATACTCTGTTTCGGATGGCTGCGTCCATGCCGCTTATACATCATGTACTTGAGATATCAGTTGTATCTTTCTGCGCAGGTTTTCCAACGGCGGACCTTCAAATTGAACATGTTCTCGTAAAGCATTTCACCCCTCTCTCTCTCGGGCCTCATACTTTAGGGGGCATCTGTTACACAGTAATTTGTCACCGTCCCTACCATTCCCCGTCCCGCACAATGGAGGACCCATTCTGTGACCTGTGAACATTGTCATGCCTTGAAAACATCATCAATGCATTCCTCTAAGCATGAGCTTTATTTGCCCTTGAGACATCTCCTTGCAAAAATCATGAAAAACATCCCTTTGGGCATTGGCGCGGCGGTGCGCCCGCATTTCCGTGCTGTCGGGGAAAATCCTGCAAAGAGGTCGCGCCACCTGGCGCTCTGTCATAGAGCAGTAGTCGCGCCACCCAATTTAGGGACTGCTTTTTAAATAAAGATGGCGGAAGTTGAGTTCCAACAAACTCAGAAACCATTGCCTATCTTGAGTTGGGAGGTTTGGCTGCGGGAGTTCTATGGAAGGGAAGTGGTTTTGCCACCTCCCATGGAACCTTTCTTGTTGATAGGGCCAATCCCATAATAATAGGGATCCCAACTCCCTCCTTCCCCATCTATAAAAGCCTGCTCAAATCCATGGCAAGCTAGTCTTGAAGTGCCTAAGCTCTGAATCTCCATATTCCCAAAAGCCTTTGTGTTGTAAAGAATCCCCTCTTTCCCTTAAGGCTGACTCAAGTAAGGAGACCATTTTCAAGAGACTCCGGAGAGGTTTTCCCTTTCCTTGGCGAGCTTTGCGAGACGTGGACGGCCGGAGACCCGTCTGAAGGAGACCGCGACGTCAGAACTTGGTTGTAATCTTTCTTCGTTCATTATTTAATAGATGATTATGATTATGGTTCCACTCTATTTTCCATCATGTTAATGCGAGTAACATCTTTTCTGACTGATGTTTAGTTACGTATGCTGGTTTCTATACTTGTATCTGTTCGTTTCTTCCATGTGCAGGTGTTCATCCGCGAAGATCGTGGAGAGATTGTGATCTGCCGAGGCTGAGGAACGGGGATGCTTCTTCTTCAGATCATAGCGTTGGAATCCAGGTAGGCTTCTATTCCTAGTATTTCCATTCGTAACTAGGAGCTTGCATCATAACGTTGTTTGATTGTTGCTAGACCCCTGCTGGGCTAGTAGGGATCGCCTCTGTCCGCAGAGGGGATTTACCTCAACAAGAATCCTCAAGTATTTTCTTTTCAAAACAACCCCTATGTGGGTTACCAGCAGAAGATTCCTTATGCTAGTGCTCAAAGGCTTGTTGCTCAAACAATTCCATCATACCCTGGCTATGCTCAACCTGACCTTAATAGAAATTTTCCCTTTGTTACAACTTTAGGGTTACCAAATTTAAATCGACTCACCAATCATCCAATCAGTTATGGCCCTTAGTGGTCGGTGATACCTCACAAATTACCCTCAGATATTCCTAAGTTCAATGGAAACCCTGGTGATGACCCGTCGACTCATGTAATGAATTACCATTTATGGTGTTCATCAAATTCCCTAAATGATGATTATATTCGACTAGGTCTTTTCTAGCGTATGCTCACAAGTCTGATAGGAAAATGGTATATTGAGTTACCTAGAGCTTCTTTTGATAATTTCACTGCCCTAGCTATTGTCTTTTTGGCTCACTTCTAGTCCCGTCCGATATGAAACTGGAACGAAAATCTTGACTAATTTCGAACAGGCTAATACCACTCACATTTCTAATTATATTAATGAGTGGCATCGTTTTCGTAGAATGGTTAAGACATTTTTTCCAGAACAACTCCTTGCTAAATGGTTCATTATGTACCTGTTACCATATATAACTAAGGATGTGGCTAAGGGCAACGTCATCACAGAAGAGAAAATTATTGGCCATGCCCAATATTTAGACAATATATACTCAGTCTAGCATGCTCTATGAAAAAATTCCTAACAAGTCAAGATCTAATTTTACTGTTCCTCCTCAATTAAAGGACTCTCTTATGCCAAAGACGACTTGATTGGCACTGCAAGAACACATCATACTACTGCATTTGATCCTGCATCTTCTTCCGAAATTAATGCCATGTCGTTTGACAAGGGAAAAAATGACAAGCAACCTGGAAGTAAGAAAAAGGGGAAATATAAGAAAAATAAAACTTCTAACCTGCAGGCAACATCATCCTAATCTTGGAAACCTCATTATCCATGTATAACTATAATGAGGAACACCTTGTTTAGGATTTTCCTCACCGCACTGAAGTCTCAAAGATCTTTAAGACTTCCAATGCATTAGTTGTGTTGAAAAGTCCATCTTCGAATCCGAACACAAATTTGGTTGCTACAGATCCAACTTCTAGTTCCCAAGTACTTATGTTATCTGTCACAAAACCTTCAACAGATATTTTGGTTTCAATGTGCAACACAGATTATGTTATTCAGGCCACTGATCAACCCACTACCTCGACTACAAATCCATCTACGGAATTAGTACCACCTACTGCTATTCTTGAATTAACAATCAAGCCACCAAATGGATTAATTCACAAATCAACATATAATCCTTGAGCAAGAGCTGCTCAAAATTATAATATAGTTTAATATTTGGCTCAATCCCCTTCAACTATGTCTGCTCTTGAGGTATTACGAAATTGTCCCTCCCAAAAATAGGATTTATTGTCGACTATTGGTGGAATTGATCTGACTGATTCTAATCTTGTCGTCTTTAACCATACGGGCTATGTGCCGCAACTACCAGTAGAATTGGCATTCTCCATACAAGTAAATGTTCTCAATCACCTTGTTCATCGTACTATTATTGATGAGGGAGCATCTACGTGTATTATGTCTCTAAATTGTTGGAAGTCACTTGGGTTTCCGCGCTTATAAAAATCATCAATGACGTTGAAGGCTTTTGATGGATGTACATATAAGCCTTGTGGTATTATTAATAACCTGCATGTTGAACTAGGGGACAGAACAATGAATGTTGATGTCGAGGTTGTTGAGAGACCCCTTGACTACAATATTATACTTAGAAGGCCATGGGTGTATTCAATGATTGCCATTGTTTCTACATATTTTAGAATGATTTCATTTCCATGTAAAGGTACTATCACAGTCATTAATCAACTATCCTTCTTTGCCTCCACTTCGCAGGTAACTGGAAGTGTTCTATTAGTTCACACACCCCAACTAGCACATCAGAACATTGGTGTAGGACTTTTAAATAATTCCACTCTCATAGGAACCATTCCATTACCTCCGCCTGCGACGTCGGCAGAAATTGCAAGTATAGAGACCTGCTACATGATCTCTTCCACTCCATCTAGCTTAAGGGAGACTACGGATGATTCTAAAATTTTTAAGTTGGATGAGTTTTTGTTGCCCAACGCTATTGAGCTGGCATGGCAACCAATCTATTTGGCTTGGGTGGCCAATCTGAAATCCACGTCGTGGGTTGTATGGGTTGATTGCCATACAAAGTGTTAGATTTATCTAATATGGAATCTCTATCCGGTACCTGTTCTAAATGAAATTTTATTTGATATTTGGATGTTTTTTCTTCACATAAAAATTCAAGTTCTTAGCCAAATAAAAAAATCAATTTCTAAATACTACTTAACTAGCTAAATCTCCTTGTTAGAGGGATGAGTATTTTCTTTATATGCACTCTATTTAGAAACCATAGCTTATTGTTTGATCATCTAACTTATTGCTCCACTAAAAATTCAAAGCACATATAAGCTCATGGATATTTTTACCACACATATTTCAAGCACATAGGAGAAATTTATATTGTACCCTAGATACAAAATGGTGAATCATAGAAAAAATAGCATATCATGGCCACTGCGCATAATAGGTCACTCATTGGCCACTTTCACCCTCTACTAGATGCATTCCCCAAAACATTGGTCCTCTTAGAAAATTCTAAACCTTGTTACCCTTAGGACTATTAATCTTTTTACACACTTTTTTTTCCTAGAATTTTAGTACCCAATAAATAGGAATCACAAAAACCTAAATAATTTATGGTTTTCTACTTAGCCATGGTAGAAACTAAAATCATTCAACTTAATGTTCATTTTCTGCTAGTTCTTCTCTAATATTATTTCAACATTTATTCCCTATTGCAACATACAAATCATTAGTTGCTCTACTACATAGCTACAAGGTGTATAACACACATATCACAAATTTCTCCCATATAAGTTGAAAGAGTATTAATGATAATGCATCAAACTATGAGCTAATTTATAGGGGCCATAAGGCCCATATACTCACATCACCAAGCCTTTTTAAATGTGATAATTGATACTCCATCTCCATCATTGTAAGAATATTATCTCTATGAAACACCACATTTCTATTATCTACCATTTCCCTAATGAAATGGCATTGGATATCTATATGTTTTTTCTTTACATTAAAATCCATGTTATTAGCAAAAGAAATAGAATTTTTACTACAACATTAAGCCAAAAAATAGCTACATGACCTATCCCTAATTTTAAAAATTGTTTCATAAGACAAATCAGCTCCTTAAATGCATGAATATATTCTATATAATCTATATGTTCACTCCACACAAAAACAATTGACTATTCCATTTTCTTACAAATCGTTTCTCCACCAAATAATCAAAACCCATATCCACTCATGGATATGTGTATTGCACATATATCCCAAACATGGAAGAATGATATTTTGTACCCTAATACAAAAGGGAACCTTATGGCCAAAAAGTCATATAATGTCAAAAATACACAATAAATCAGTCATAGACTACTTCTACCCTCAAATATAATAGGTGCATCCCCTAATTTAATGGTCCTCTTACTCCTAAACAAAATTCAAGTCTTGTTACAACAAGGAGTTATTTATCTTTTGGGAGACCAAAAAAGGAAACAACATTCATTAAAATATTTTGCAAAATTAACACACTTACAAAATAATACTTTATAACTCCACCCAAGAAAACTCACTACAAATGAAATTATATTTCTTGAGGGGCTTGCACTCTTACACTCGGGTAACCACTTTATAATGATTCCCTACAACAATTATAAGAATCAAAGCATAAAATTTAATCAAAATTGATCAAATAAATTCCATTCATGATAGATAAAGATTTCATCAACAAATGATCTGACCTTGAGTAACCTGGGTGGCCATGGAGATTGACTAGTATCCATAGCACTTGGGAGGTTCTCTGTGTAGATTCATTAGTTGTATGGTGAATAGTTGGAGGAAATAAATAGTGTAGAGTCATTAGCTATGTGGTCAATAGGTGTAGGTTAGCAAGTGCAACCAAAATGAATGAAACTAGAATGGATGAAACTAGGGGTGTTGTAGTGGGGAGAAACAAGGAGACTTGTAGTAGCACTATAATGCAACAACAATGGGTGAAATGAAGTGATTTTTAGTAGGGGGTTTGTGCAAGGGAGGTCTATAACAAGGTTTACTAGTCAAAGAAGAAGTTAACATTGACACTCGAACACTCCTACAATGCCTCTTCAAATTATTCAATAATATTCTTAACATGCTCCATAGTTAAGTAATGATGGAAGTTCTTGAAAACTTTGAATTGGTATCTATGCACATTGAGTTGGCAACTTTATGTTGTGGTTCTTACAATGCCTAGTCTAAAGGATCATGAATGTGTGCATGTTTAGGAATCTGTACATATTTGTGTGTTTCTTAGAACCTCATTACCACAATTTCATCCATCAAACTTCTTATGCAAATCCCAAAAAATTTCAAATATAAATTTGATATAAAACATTTTTCATCATTATAATTTAATTCTATACCACATCAATATCAATCCCAAAATTTACAACTTCCATATCAATCACAAATCAGAAATATATAACTTCTTGAGAAATTAAAAAAATAAAACAAAAAATTAATACAATAATGTTAATAAAATAAGAAGAGAAATCGTAATTTTAATAGCTATCACATCCGAACACTTCAACCATTCAAATTTAAAGTACTTATGTTTTGCCATGGGCCTAACTCAGGAAAAAAAATACTTTGATGTCAAACTTTGGTGTCTATTGTCGCAAATGTTGAATTTCCCTTTGTAGGGTAGGTGAGGATTGCCAATATATTAAACAGATTGCTGCGCACATGATGATGAGTTCGATTGACTTGCCTGGAAAACATGCAAATTCCATACTATCAAATACAATCAACAGAAAATAATTCAACTTACCCTTAACGAGTAAAATTTGGCACTGCCTATTCTCATAGTTCATTGTAAAGAAAAGAAAAGATTGGCATGGAAAAGTGCTTTTAAAAAATTTCATATACATACATCTACATCTGAAAGCAGACAGACAGTACAAAAAACCAGAGAAAAATGAGACCCTTACCAGTTTAAATTCAACATGTTCCCAAAATTCATGACATATGTTCTCGCAATATGAAGTATCATACTGAACGGGCCAAAAGCCATCTCAATGTCTGACCTTCTAAATCTCTGTTCACCCTCCACGTGAAAGAATGCCCACAATCGTCTTTGAACGCTACACTCACTTTCTTTGTCGAAGAGGAGCAATGGGTATCTCTGAACAATACACGGCTAAGTTTGAACCTATTCAAATTTATGCTTTCCATACTTGGCTTTGTCATGGAGACAACCTTCTTTCCTCTACCATCTTCGTGGAGAGCCCATTGAAGCATTCCAATATTATGTTTTATTTCCCTTGACTGTAAAAATTTCCAGCTGAAGTTCCCGGTTTCCATGGATTCTGCACGCTCATGAATGGTTCCACGATGTTGGCACGAGTTACACCGCGAAAAATTTAGGATATTGGACTGATCAAGTAAGAGAGAAATTGATAGCAAGATCTGTGACGGAAAATGGCGTTCCCTTTTTAACCCTCATTCTTTCAGTTCTTTCTCTCTCTCTGGGTACTGTGGAAATGAAAATGGAGTAATGTCGCACTCGACATTATGGATGTGAATCTCCACGATTATCGAATCTGGAAATATTTCAACGGTGTAACGGAGATGAATGACGGCCTGCAGATGATTTAGGGTTAAGGCATAGTGAAGCAACTCGTCCTTTGTGTCCTCGGAGGCCTCCTTGTTACGTCCCATAAAATCCATTAGAAGAAGGGGAGTATAGGCTCTTATCATCCAAGACCCAGGATCAGAATTTATGCTCTTTGAGAATGAAAATGGGTTCATGACTGCATGTGTCTTATCGTTAGGGTTTCCATCATAGTAGTCTTGTGTGAAAATGGATGTCACCATGAGCATGAACTCATCTACTCTATCGTTGCCCATGGCTGTCAGAAAATCGAGTTTGCTTCCCATAATTGCTTTGTCCAGCTCGTCTTCCGGAAACTGAAACATTCCGACCAGATTTTCTTTCCTGTGGGCGATGGTGCATGCAGCTAAAAACCCAGAGATGAGAAGATCTTGAATCTGCAAAACGTCTAAATGAGTGAGGAAATCCAGTATACGAACCCTAGAAATGTTATATGTATCTGAAAATTTATATTGTATGAGAAAGGCTAAGAAGTGGAGAAGCTTGATGTTGCAATGATCCCAATTAGCCAGAGGCATACTTCCTAGACGGTAGATAATGTCATCGGGATAACTGGTTCTTCCATCCCGTAGAATGCCATGATCTCCACTTCAAAGTGGAGCAACCCTGATTCAACGTCTTTTTTCATAGAGAATTTATCAATTTCGACTTTATTGTTGTGGGGAGCCGAACTTGTCAATGTCACGTATGGGGAATTAAATCCAGCGCACAAATGTCAACGTCTAAGTGAGGGCGTTGGTGGAACTTTCGAAATGCAATCATAAAATGTCGTGGCCATCGTAGATCGAATGGATTGAGCCTGCAGATATCAAACGTGTGACTTAGGAATGATGATGGAAATTAGTATGTCCGAAATTATAACTTAATTTAGAAGATCTATAAGTATTACCGAATTCACAACCAAATGGAACGCGGTGTTCTGTTTCACCTCGATGCCCTTGACTGCTTATTTTGTTATTATAAAATTAATTTAGATCAGAATGTTTATTTTTTAAAATATAAGTTTTTAAATATTGTAATATCTCCATTATTATTTTAATAATGGTATTGTTTCTTTCATAACTATTCCTTTACTATAGTAAAAAGGATATAATATATTGAGAATAAAGATATAGGTTATATGTATAGGAGTTTCAAAACATTTTCATTTTACTCACATTTATAAAGATCTAACTACACATTTTGATTTGAGATAACAGTCTTATCAGATTTTGAAAATAAGAAGTAAAAATTGACACAAATGGAAATCGAGTGATTCTTGAGAAGCATTAGAAATATTAACTTCAATATCCTTTGCAATAAATCAATAGAGTTCAAAGAACTACATTTTCATTCCTAAAAAGGGGTCTCACTCATTTCTATAAACTTGAAATTGAAAGTAAGAAATGGTGCATAATGCACTTTTTTCTAACTAATGAGAAAAGAATATAGATAACATTTTAAATGAATAGTTGTAAATGAAACCTAGAAAACAAATAAAAGAACAAAAAACCCTCACTCCATGATTTCCTAGAGAGAACCCTTCCAAGGGAAGAACCCCCTTGTAAAGCATGTCTAGTGTATTAGTCAATTGCTAAATTTTTGCAATAGATTACAAACTCTCTACAAACTCTCTAACCTCTTAATAACACTGTTTAGCAACAACAAAATGATACTGAGAGCATAACAATAAGCAACAATTCACATGTTGTGTTTTCCTCAATCCTAGAATAAATAGGAATTACAAAAACATAAACCATTGATGGTTTTGTAATTCCATGTGATAAAAAGTAGTAGCAATTGATTGGATATGTAATACCCCTATGTTTCTATGTAAATATTTTTAGGTTTTTACATGGGAAGGAAACACTAGAGTTAAAGAAATTCTTAACAATAGCAAGAAACTTGTAGTTGGATGACTAAATCATAACCTTCCCTTAAATAACTCCTAAAAATCCCTAGGAATTTATCAACAAAATTTAATGTGATGGGAGAGACAAATGTGAGCTTTAAATAATAACTAAAAGATATTTTAAAAAAAATAAAAAAAAATAAAGAAATCCTAGGAAAGTGGGATGGTAAACCCACCAAAAGAAATACACTACTAAGGAAAAAAAATTGGATAGGGAAGGAATAAAAATACATTAGCTCAAATCAAAAGAGGTTATTTAATTCCACTCACAAGAGATTCCATCTCAGGGGGAACTCAAAGATAGGTTCAAGGTTAGGAGGATAGTGTTCCCAAGAACAATTTTAGTAGCACACACAGTTGGATTTTTTGGTATATTTAAGTCTGGAATTACTGGTTGATTATTGTATTCATACAAATGACTTTGATGTGGAATTTGATATCGCTTTGATGTGGAATTTGATATCTCTTTGGGAAACGGTAGGAATAGTAAAGTTATACTTATTGTTTTAGCTACGAGACCTATTTTTTATACATTTAAATTAAATGCTGACATGTTATGCTTTACATTATGTGTAGACATTTTGGAATGGTATGCCATGAATGTTATTTTGAAAGAGTAAGTTGTAGGAATACTCATTTCTTTTTCATTTCAATATAATAGCTAATCTACTGTTTAGGATAATATATATGTGTGTGTTATGGAAAGTGAAACTAGCATGCATGGACAAGTTGAAGGAGGAAGAGTTGGAGAATACTAGTAGGAATTCTTTTTGTTTCAGGTTATTTACATTATAATCTCGTTGTGATGATATCGAGCGAGGAGAAGTTAGTTATTCATGTCTAGTACATATATTGGTATCAATATTTGTGGTACTACGAAACAAGAAAAATTCCTTTTAAAAAACCTGAGTGAGTCCTATAGCTAGGAATAAATTAGTTATAGTGGTTGTGGTCTACAGATACAAAAAATGAACAGAGGATGGGATATACTTTATTTATAGGTACATGCATGGAGGAAAATTATCTTCATAATTGTAACTAGTACAAAGAACCACAGAAATCATGTTAACATTGTTACCATCATATAGGGCCAGATTGTGGTATATATATTACAGATTCCAATTACAATTATAATGATAAACAATATTGTTGGAAATAAGGGTGAAGAATTTAAATTATTCTATATCTATTGTTATAATATAACTTAATCCCATTATAGATTCGAGAACTGAAAGGGAACTTAACTGTATACATTCTAAGTTAAGGTAATTATTCCCTAATGCATGGGAAAACCTTAAGAAAAATTTCTTAGTAAGTCTTATGTTTAAGAAAAATTTTTCTACATGTAGTATTCCCAAATGGAACAAATCGGTAGTAAATATATTCCACTAATAAATTAACTACTAATGATTAATCATACATAAATTATAATACACACCATGGATGAAAAGTGAAGGTAAAATAAGTGTTTTAAGGAATGGTAATCACACCAACATTCTATTATGGAAAAAAAATTGATAATCCAACTAGTACAATGAAAATTTAATATAGACAGCAATACTCTAATTCATGCAAGATATTCGGTAATGGAGAATCAAATGCATGATAATATTGAGTTATGACTATGAAAAGAGAATTTATTATATAGAAGAACCATATTAAAATAGTAACAACATATATAATTTCCTTCAGGGTGTAATGCAGCTACATCATGTCGTCTCCTCTTGGAAGGCCATGGGTAACCACTCGGGTGGAAAAAAAATATCATTTACAAACAGTGAGTCGAGGCCACATGTACAGTGGTAATATTATCCTCTGAAAATCCATAGAAAAAATTATATATATATATATATATATATATATATATATATATATATTCCATAGTTTTTAATTTCGATAAACTCAACCTTCACACCACTATTTTAATGAAATCCCCTCAAAGTTATGAATAAAACACTGAACTATGGAAGAAAGAGATGCCGTTAGAGGTCGAACACAAAACTCATTGACTTGAAAACATCATAGGAGGAGGTGTCATTTCTACTTGTAATCAGTAAGAAATATAGAACATGAAACAAATCTCGAGAACTTCGAGGCAATTTCAAAATATCAGACACCAAGAAGAAATAACGAGTACCCAAGAAAAATCTCAACTAAATACAGGAGAAGTGTTGATTGTCCTATACCTGAAATCCAAAATATGTGAATTCCAAACTATAAGAAAAAAATGTATATACATTAACCATTGTGATATGTAATGGAAAGTAATTTAACTAGGGAAAATAAAATAGAAATTTACTCTGCTACTTAGCCATTGGTGCGAAAAGGAAGCTAGTATAGGAACCAATATATTATGAAAATCCAAGAGTACCCAACAAACTCCATATTCACCATATTTACCTCTAGGAGAGAAAGATTGTACAAGGTATGAAAATTTTGTTATCTCGACGAGCTTGAATCAGAAAGACCATGAAAAACTAATCTAACTAATAAAAAAAGACATGCGAGACAAGAATAAAAAATGCGTTATAAATATTTTGGGGAATGTTTTGCTCTTGCCGATTAGTTCGAGACACAGTCATATAAAAATTACCGAGTGAGATTATATGGGGACCTGATATGAACCCAACAACATTCTTGTGGGTAGTCCCATTTTCGAGCTGAAACAATAAAAAACAATGAAAATAAAAAAGGGATTATGGTCTACGAGGCGCAAGGCGAACAAACTATAAGGGAATGGTATTTAAATACTACCAACCTTCAAATGACTAACCCTTACCTTAGACTTTTCATCAACAATTGGCAAGTGTTGGAATTTCTGAATATTCCAGAATGAACAGGGAGAATAGAGATTCTCCTCTACAACACAAAGTTTCAATATAAAATTTTCTGAATGCTGGAGAGAGATGGCAAACTTTTCTATTTCATTAAAATGAAATAAAACTATTACAAAATAAAATAGATTCTTCCTCTAACAGATGGATTTACAAAATAAGTGTGCATGAGTGCTACACATGCAGTCCCTCAAAATACACTCTCTGTCTCTCACAGTTCGCACATACAGTGCTTTTACAATTTTTTTGTTTTGCCTTCAGGCACAGAATACACACACTGCATTACATTAAGCCTATGGGCTTTTTCATTTATATGGCGCAACAAATTAAAAAAAAACTTATGGAAAATGTACATATATATTATAAACGTATAGTTTATATATATATATATATAGATTGAGCTATATACTAACTTGGACCTCAAACTTCAATAAACTAAATTGTAAACAAATTTGCGTTACAAAACTGCATTACATCAGCAACCCTGAAACCAACGCGAACGGCCTATGGTTGGCTTATTTCTGGGGCCCGGGGAACTAAAAAAAAATTAGGAACCAGATTCTATACAAAATTTGCATAAAAAAGGTGAAAGTGACGTCATGGAAAAAATAAATGCGAAACAACACGATTGGTCTATGTGGTGAGTTGGCATGTGGGGCCAGCTTCGCATCGGCGCATCGACGATTGGATGGTGTGGCGGCTTAGACTTTGGCGAATGTGATATGCGATGCTGCGACATCGGCGATATCGCTTCGGTGATTTGGAGCGGCAGATGAATGAACATAAGACTTGGCGATGAGCGATTGCGATGTTGCAATATGCGATGTGGGGACCACATCGCATCGTGGCTACGGAGACGAACCTTTGTTGCAGACGGGCGGACGACTACATTGCGATATAGCGATGAATGCAATGTTGTAATGTGCGATGGTGGTAGGGACCACCATGACATGGCTTTAATTCAAAACAAAAAACACTGGTGCATAAATAAAACTCTTTTGTGGTTGGTGAGGGATTTTACACCCAATAAGATTGTTTTTAATAGAAACCTGTTGTTGCGTAGTTTGAAGCACGAAAAATTTAATTTCTCTGCAATGGTGGCTGCGGCCCATTAAAAAAAAATTCATCCTTATAGTTTTCTCCATTCCTTTGTTAAATGAACAGTGGTGTGCACTTAACCCATTCTGCCCCTGTTGTACTCCATTTCTCCTGCACGGGGAACTTGCAGGTGAATTTAATATTTTCAACACTCCCCCTTAAATTTAGTTGTTGGGTTATCAATCATACCCAAGCATTTCCTCAAATATTCAAAACTCTTATGCCCCAATAGTTTTGTTAGTATGTCTGCAAACTTCTCCTCTGTTCTGTAATGCTGTAAAACAATTTCTCCATTGTTCACTAGCTCCCTGATGTAGTGAAACTTGGCATCTATGTGTTTAGTTATTTTGTGAAACATAGAATTCTTTGAAATTCTATATCTGAGCTATTGTCACAATACATCATTGTTCCTTTTACCTGTTCTTAACATAAACTCCTCAACATTATTCTCATCCACACTGCTTGACATGCTGCTGCTATAGCTGCCACATACTCTGCCTCTGCTGTAGATAGTGCCACAATTGGTTGTTTCTTACAAGCCCATGAAATGGCTCCTGAACCTATATGAAAAACATAACTAGATGTACTTTTCTGGCCATCTATACTTCCATCCCAATCACTGTCAGTATATCTAATCAATTCATAATTTTCTAAAGTAGTATACAAAATTCCATACCTTTTAGTTCCTTTCACATACCTTAGAATTATTTTTGTTGCTTTCCAATGTGCTTCCTTTGGCCTTTCCATAAGTCTGGAAATTAAAGTTGCAGTCAAATACATAAGGTTGCCAACTATGATCTTATACAAACTAGGATCAAAATCCTTGCTGCTGTCCTCTTTGCTAAGTTTCAATCCTATTATTGTGCGAATAATTGTTGCCTTGCAATCTTGCATGTTAAATCTCTCCAAAACTTCATTTACATATTTAGCTTGAGTGGTAAACATTTTATTTTCACTTTTCTCTACTTCTATTCCTAAGAATTATTTCAACAATCCCATATTAGTCATTTCAAATTCATCTTTCATGACTGTTTTAAAATTTTCAATGAGATAATAATCATTACCTGTAAAGATCACATCATCAACATATAAGACAACAATCATCATCCTACCATATTTCTCCTTGATGTTTAATGTGGGTTCTCCTTCACATTTTTCAAACCCATTCTCTAGTAGATAAGAATCTATCCTATTATACCATGCTCTTGGTGCTTGTTTCAGCCCATAAAGAGCTTTCTTCAATCTTCAAACTGTGTGTTCTTGGCCCTTTTTCTCATAGCCTAGAGGTTTTTCAACATGAACCTCTTCCATCAAAACTCCATTTAGGAATGCTGATTTTGCATCCATTTCGTAAACCTTCCACATGTGTTGTGCTGTTATGGACAACACTGCTCTCACTGTTTCCATTCTTGCAACTGGTGCAAATGTTTCTTCATAATCTCTTCCATGTTGTTGCTTATAGCCTTTGACAAAAAGTCTAGCCTTGTGCCTTTCAATCTTACCTTAAACATTGATTTTTGTCGTGTAGAAACATTTCACTCCAATCACTTTTTTGCCTTTTGGAATACCAACCAATTCCCATGTTTTATTTTTCTCTATTGCATTCGTTTCTTCATCCATAGTATCTATCCATTTCTTATCTTTTATAGCTTCTTCAAAATGAATAAGATCATCAACATGACAATATAATGCAAATAAAGAGTTTCATACGTTCATTTTCTGCCTCTTGCTCATAAATGTCACTTAAATTTCTGAATCCAGTTCCTCTTTCATTTGTTGTACATGTGCTTGAAGAAGCACTCAAATTTGCTCCTTGTGGTGTGCTTGGAGAAGCACTCTCATTTCTTCTCAAGGGTAATCTTACTCTAGCTTGTGGTGTCCCTTGCTGTCCTTGTGTTGGTGGAGGTAGTGGTGCTAATGATGGATGTATTTCAGCCATCTCATCCTCATTATCATCATGAGACAAACAGGTCTTCACATTGACTATTTTCTCAATGCTTCCATCCCAAGCTTCTTCTTCAATAAACTGAACATCTCTGCTCATAATAAATTTCTTGGTGGATGGGTTATACAACCTATAAGCTTTGGATTCCTCAATGTATCCAATAAAAATACACTTCTCCCCCTTACTGTCCAAATTATTCCTTAGCTAGTCCGGAATGTGTGCAGAAGCCACACAACCAAAAATTCTCATGTGGGTGACACCTTGTTTTATGCCACTCCATGCTTCTTCAAGAACTCTGTTCATTACTGCTTTGGTTGGGCATCTATTCAAGATGTATGTTGCACAATGTACAACTTCAGCCCAATAATCATTTGGAATTTTTTTTGCCTTCAGCATACTTCTTACCATATCCATGATTGTTCTATTTTTCCTTTCAGCAACTCCATTTTGCTGCGGTGTGTACCTTGCTGTAAATTTCTTGTGTATGCTATTTTCTCTGCAAAAACGTAGAAATTATTTTGAGATATACTCACCTCCTCTATCAGTTCTTAAAAATTTTATGTGCTGCCCACTTTGGTTCTCAACAAGTGCCTTAAAGTGGCAGAATTTTTCAAACACTTCCTTTTTATATTTCAAGAAATAAACCCAAGTTTTCCTTGTGAAATCATCAATAAAATTCAACATATAATGGCTGCTTGCTAGTGATGGTGTTTGCGTTGGCCCACACAAATCTGAATGGACAATTTCTAAGGGTGCATTTGCCCTTATGCTCTTTCCTGATGGAAAAATTTCTCTCTATTGTTTTCCCAAGATACAACCTTCACATAGGCTGTCCGGTTTCTCAATCAATGGTAATCCCCTTAACATTCCTTTCCTATGCAGCAAATTTAGTCCTCCAAAATTGAGATGTCCAAATCTCAAGTGCCATAGCCAATTTTCATCTTTTGCTTATGTTTGGAATGTCTCTTGTGTCACTGCTACTATTTCTTCTCCTTTCTTCAAATCTGCTCTCATATTGAGAGGGAACATTCTATTCTTTGTCATCTTCACTTCATCAATGCATTGTTTTCTTGGTGGTTTATCCATGATGGTGCATACATCATCTTCAAAGAAAACATTGTAGCCCTTTTGGATGAGCTGTCCAATGCTTAGCAAATTACATTTCATACCTAGTACATAATATATATCAGATATGCTCTTCTTTTCTCCTTTCTTTGTGGAGACATTTACTATGCCTTTTCCTGTGAAAAAAACATTATTGTTTGTCCCCAATGTAATTTGAGACTTTAAATTTTCATCCAACATGGAAAACATGACAATCTTTCCAGTCATATGGTTACTACATCCTGAATCTATAAACTATATATCTTCATTCTTTTCCTCAGCCATATTACATGCTAAAAACAACTTATCTTGACTGATATTTTCTTTTGTAAAATTAGCACTAGGTATATTACCCATGTCACTCTGTTTCTTCCTACATTCATTTGCATAATGACCATACTTCTTACAGATTTGACATTGGACTTGGGATTTATCGTACCTTTGTCCATGTGCTTTATTTTTTCCACCTTGCTGGCTGGTGCCTTGGCCCTGGTTATGATTTTGATTACTGCCCCTTCCACTTGCATGGTTGTTTATTCCTCCTCTGTTTTGGCTTCTACCTCTTCCTTTTCCTCTGTAGCTTCCTTTGCCTTGACCTCTTCCTCTTCCAAAGGGCATTTGGGTCTCAAAGGCATGCTCCAAATATGAGTGTGCATTTCTACTGAATCTTTATTCATGAGTCATCCGTGATGCATGAAGTTCATCAACTGAAAAATTTGAGAGATCCTTGTCTCTTCAAGGGTTGTCACTATCACATCAAAACTTGAGGGTAAGCTCCTCAAAAATTTCTCTACTATCCTTCTTTCTTCAAGTGTTTCTCCATGAGATCTTATCTGTGTGACCATCCCAGTCACATGTGTGAAGAATGAGTCTATGTTATCAGACTCTTTCATACAGAGAGTTTCAAAATCTCTCCTCAACAATTGTAGCTTTGTTGTCTTCACCTTCTGCATACCTTGATAGGTTGTTTGGAGGGTATCCCATGTATCCTTGGATCTCTTAGCTACTGCTATCCTTGGAAACACACTTTCATGTACTACTTGACAGAGATAGAAGAGGGCTTTTGAGTCCTTCTTCCTATTACTCTTCAACAAATCCTTCTCTGCCTGTGTTAAGGCATTAAAATCATTTTCATCTACTGGTTCTTCAAAACCATCTTCAACAAGCTCCCATAAGTCTTGAGATGCAAACAGGGCTCTCATGGTGATTGCCCAATAATCATATTTCTTCCCATTGAACTGTGGGAGCTGAGTATTTCCAATACTCATGCTTGTGCTGGCTCCTGCCATGACTTAGCACACTGAACTATGCAATAAAATTGAATGTGTTTTTTTTTTTAAACAAAATGTCTTTCCTTATTTAAAAGACAAACTCTGTCTCTGAGGACTACACTCTTTTAAACAAAACAATTTTTTTTTTTTTTTTTGAGAAATACCTAGACATTTGCTGAGCCTTCACTCTGATGGAGAAATTCTACAAAAAATCATTCCTTCAGCTTCTTTGACATCTTCAAAGAGCCTATACTAGCTTTGATACCATGTTGGAATTTCTAAATATTCCAGAACAAACAGGGAGAATAGAGATTCTCCTCTACAACACAGAGTTTCAATATAAAATTTTATGAATGCTGGATAGAGATGGAAAAATTTTCTATTTTATTAAAATGAAAGAAAACTATTACAAAATAAAATAGATTCTTCCTCTAACATAGGGATTTACAAAATAAGTGTGAATGACTGCTACACAAGCAATGCTTAAAAATACACTCTCTGTCTCTCTCAATTCGCACATACAGCGCTTTTAGAATTTTTTTGTTTTGCCTTTGGGCACAAAATACACACTGCATTACATTAAGCCTACTGGCTTTTTCATTTATATGGCGCAAAAAATAAAATAAAAAAAACTAGTGGAAAATGTATATATATATTATAAACTTATAGTTTATAATATATATATATATATTGGAGCTAAGGTCTAAAACCTTTGTCGCGCGATGTTTTATAACATAATGAACCTAGACCTCAAACTTCAATAAACCAAATTGTAAACAAATTTGCGTTACAAAACTACATTATGTCACCAAGCCTGAAACCAACATGAACGACCTGTGACTGGTTGATTGCTGGGGCCCACAGAACTCAAACAAAATTATGAACTAGATTCTATAAAAAATTCGCGTAACAAAAGGTGAAAGTGATGTCATGGAAAAAATCAACGCAAAAAAGCACGATTGGTCTACGTCATGAGTTGGCATGTGGGACCGGATTTGCATGGGCGCATCGACAATCAGATGGTGTGGCAACTTGGACTTTGGCAAATGAGATATGCAATGCTGCGACATCGGCGATATCACATCGGCGAGTCGGAGCGGCGGACGGATGAACGGAAGACTTGGCAATGAGCAATTGTGATGTTGTGTATGCGATGTGGGGACCACATCGCATCGCGACTGGGGAGACGAACCTTTGTTGCGGACGGGTAGACGACTACATTGGAATATAGCAATGAACTCAATGTTGCGATGTGCGATGGTGGTAGGGACCACCATGACGTGGTTGTAATTAAAAAAAAAAAAAACTAGCACGTAAATAAAATTCTTCTGTGGTTGGTGAGAGATTTTACGCTTGATAAGACTATTTTTAATAGAAACATGTTGTTGCATGGCTTGAACCACAAAAAATTCAATTTCTCTGCAATGGTGGCTGCGGGCCATTAAACAAAAAATTCATCCTTACAGTTTTCTCCATTCCTCTGTTAAATGCACAGTAGTGTGCACTTAACCCATTATGCCCCTGTTGTACTCCATTTCTCCTTGACGGGGTACTTGTAGGTGAATTTAATAATTTCAACAGCCAGATCTAGTTGAAACGAGGAAAACTTGGATTGTGTGGTCACATCTTGATGTGACAACTCCATGATAAATCAGAGGAATGAAATGAGTCCTAGAGGGAAAATCAATGAAATTTTAGGGTTATGTTCGTGAATTTCCACCCTTAGAGATCTGAACATAGCATCCCTATTATTTTTTTTCCATAGTATACGAATCATGTGATCACAATGTTATCACCAAAAGGTGGAAAAATCTAGTTTGGGCACATCATTATGTATTACAGAGTATTGGAATTTGGTAGTATTGATATTTTAAACAAATAAATTGAAATTTTGTGTTGGGTTACTAACGGCTCGAGAGAGTTGAAGAGGAAATTAAAAACATAAGTTCCAGCACTTAAAAAATAAGTCAACCTCATAAAAAATAAAACCAATGTCCTTAGTTATGAATGGTCAATCAAATGAAATATGATGCGACCATAATAATTAGCGTGAGGGTTTGATATGTTCATATTTTTTTAAGAGCAACCATATTAAAATAAAATGATGTGAATTCCTTACCATGGAACGTGGCGAGACCATGTCTTAGTAATGATATTAAAATCTAGAAGATGTATAGGAACAAATATAAGTGGGTTAAATGTAGAGGGTGTATATATTTTAAATTTTAATGAAATGACTCATAAAAGGAGTTATTTATATAGTAATATTACTCTACACTCTTTATTTTCCTTATTTTTTGTCTAAGAAAAGATTATTGAAAAAAATCATGTTTGGGGTATGCTTGTCAACAAATCTAATAAAAAAAGATTATACATAATTGTAATTAGGTTTATGACATAATGGTATTAGAGCCAAGTTTCAACACTAGGCTTGTAAGGAACCATCATAGTAAAATAAAATATGCACAAAAATGTAAATATGGGATGTATTGTATGGCTTATATGTTACATTAGTGAAATAAGCCATAACAAAATGAAACACAATTATCCTCGAGCCATAAAAATTGGTGAAGAATTATACATTGAGTTGGGGAATGGAAGTACACCACTAAACTTTCAATTTATGGATGTCATGAGAAACCTGTAACAAGAATTGGTTCATCTCAGGAGTAGTAATGAATGCCTGCTAAAAGGTAGTGAAGAATTGAAAATAATGATAAGAGAATTGACTAAAAAGTCTAGTCATCGAATAATACATCCAGAAGTACAAAAAAAGGAAGTATATGGAAATGGAATCATATAAGTCTGAAAGTGAAGGTGATTGAGACTGGACTTATCCAATAAATCAAAGGAGAAAGAGGAGGATGGAGTTTCAATTGGAATTATGGAAGATAAAAATGCCCACTTTTGATGGGTAGAAGGTGTTAGTCATCCATAATTTTCACTATCTAAAAATGACTAAGTATTGGTCCTAGATTTCTAAAAACAAGTTCATAAACATTGTGAGTTCTAGAAATCTCACTACCTTCATCATCCTAAGACAAAAATTTCACTATTTTATCATCCTATCTAGTCATGGCTAACCCACTACTCCCAGAAGACCCATCATGGGCTCAGGCCATTTGTTTTAACCCTAACTTGTCACCCATTTTTTTTTTCACCTTGTCTTGCCTTTTGGCCCAAATCCTCTATTTTTTTTACCTATAGGATTCCCCACTACTACCTAAACCTACCAATCAAATAGCCTTGTTGTCTCTTCCATAATATTCTTAGACACTGATTGTCTCTGCAGGCCCTTTGGATAGTCAAGTATGTTGGATATTAGGTCTTCAAATACACTAAGTTGACCATAGATTCTATCTTGTACTTGGTGATCCCTAATTCTAAGTCTATGTCCAAATTCCATGTCCAAGAAATCCCCCATTAGGTCACCTAAGGTTTCACTAAGTCATAGGATGGATTTGGTGCCCAACAAGTTATGCCTTCCTGCATAAAGAGATTGTATTCAAAGAGGAGTAAAATCAAGAAAATTTGATCCAAATTCATTCAAGAAAAGCCTCCTTGGCTTAGAGCACAAACACTGCAAGGGACAGTTGCCCTTGTTCAGATTTCTACAATGACTAGCCAAGGTGGCCACCAGCAATAATAAGAGGTAAGGGAATAAGATTGTAATCATCACCAAGAAGCTGAAACAAACAAGACAAAAGAAATAGACCTATAAGTAAAAGAGAATCAGGGTTTGTTTTGGTTGATTAACAAAACTGTGGTGACAAGCAAAAACCATCTCATATATTTCAAGGACAGAAGCCACCTACTTAGGCTTTTGCGAAAAAATAGCATTTCTTCACCTGAACTAAGAGAAGAAAAGACAAAGAGTATTAGTTTAAAAGCGATCATTTTACCAAAGGGTAAAAAACAAAGTTTTTTAAATAAGATCAAAGGTTGGGCATAAGTTATTATCAAAACAGCCTAAAAAGAAAATGTTACCCTGGTTTTCATCTCATAAATATGCCCCCAACAAAGGCCTCCATGTCAAAAATATTTTTCTGCAAAAGATGATAGAGGCATAAGTACACATTCTTTCCAAAAAAATGTAAAAAGTGTTTTTCACAGCAAATATTAGTCAAAAGGCACACTAAAAATATAGGTGACATTAACTTTGCAAAAGTGGGTTTGTTCTTTTAAAAATTACTTTTCAAATCAAATATAAAAGGTCACTTGAACCTTTCCCATGCATCATTTTCCATTTCCAAACAGAATAAGCGGTTGGGAGAATTGTTTTCAAGGTTTTCAGGCCAAACTGTAAAAATTTCGGGTGCTACACAGCTGGCCTTCGGCGCTATGCACAGGAGGGAGGTGGGCAATGTAAAAATAAGTTGCAGTACATGATTAGGGCCCGGCATTGCGCACCTGGCTCGACGCTATGCACAGGCTCTGCAAAGACCAGAAAAACCTGAGATACCGCCCAGTCTGCCCGGCACTGCGCATAGGTGCTATGCTCCGGCTAGATTTCTCCAAGTTTTCTTAAAGAGCTCCAAAATCTGAAATTTTTTCTTCAAAACTTTTGCAATTAGAGCCTGAGGTTGGTGATACTTTTTTCTCTTCCCAAGCTTTTCTTTTTCTAAAAAATGAAGTCATCCATAGGCAAAATTAGACCAACCCTAGACCACATAAATATAAATTATTTAGTCTTTGAGTTAGGGTTTGCAAGTGAAATTGGTTTTGAGTACAAAAAGAATATTGGGTGACTATAGGCTAACCTGTAACCCCAAGTGCAAGCTCTAAAAAATCATTTTCACCTTAGCCTTCGTTTTTGCAAAGAGTTGACCTAAAAACCACTAAAATCACCTAGTTTGCCCAAAAAACCTCAAGAAAAGTCAAGAGGTCCTACTACTATTTTTTGGACCTGTCATCATGTCAAAAGGAGATATTCATAGAAGTAGTGATGAGAGTCATACTCCCACCAAGCCAAAGCATCATGGAGGAAAAGAAGAAATATCTGAGCCCCTAGACACCACTCCAATCACTTCATCTCCTATGATACTTTCATTCTTCTAGGATGTAGGGTGCTACAAATTTTGTGAGAAGGTAAATTAAGCCAACATCCATTCAAACTTAACTATATTGTTCATTTGTAGCTTGTAAAACCATCAAGTCAATATGGCAAGGGTACAATTTGAGCTCTCATCCGAGATCATTTCCAAAGCAACAGGTATACCAGACATTGCTGAGGTGTGGTTCAAACAAAAGAAGCTGGAGTTGAGTTATTATGGGCCCTATTTGAAACCTAGCTATCAACAAAATTGTAAGGTTGTTTTCCCTTTTTCCCATTTACTGGAGAGGTATGCTGCATTGATGAGGCAGATTATTAGTTATTTCACATGTGAAGGGAGATACTCCTAGATCTACTCATATCATATAAGTTTGTTGATGCATTTTACCAAGGTCAAGATGATGAACGTCCCTTACTACATTTTCCGAGGCATTGATAAAATGGCCTTGGTTGTCAAGAAGAAAAGCTTTGACCACCAAATGCCAAGCCTCTTTCATCACTCCATGATCAAAATGATAGTCCTATAATAGTTAGAGTAGTAAGGAATATCTTGCGAAACCTTCATCTCACATGATGTGTTTATAGACCCCCGGGCCTTCATCTAGTAGAACTTTCCTTCCACCTCACAACCATCTACCTCCACACATCCATTATCCTTCCATGAGCCTTCTCCACAAATAATTTCACCTCCTACCTCTTCCCCTAAATTTCCAAGTTAGGGGGCTAACAGTAGCTCTAGTGAATAACAAATAGAAGGCAACAGTTAGGAGGAAAATGAGACAGAAATAATGGACAAGAAGGGAGAAGTGGAGAAGAGGATGATGAAAATTAAGAAAATAGTGAAGAGGAGGGGAGTATCCATGAAGAAAGCAGTGATGGAAATGATGAAATTAGTGAAGGTAGACACAAAGATGAGAGTAGTGAGCTCGATGAAGAGGAAAACAAAGATGAAAATAGTGTGAAAAATGATGAAGAGGAGAAGCCAAATGATGAAGAGTAGTGGCCATATGGTGAGGAGGAGAAAGATGATGAGGAGGACAGCCATGAAAGTACACCACACAGTCAAGGAAGAGTCATGACAGTCATGACAACAGTCATGACTGTCTTAACAAAAATCAGTCCATGGATGAAAAGGAAAATCAGAGTGAGGAAAGTGTAGAAGATATCAAGTAAAATAAAGGTCAAAATGATGATAGCACTGCCTTTAAAACTTCCATAGTTACCCCTCTCACATCCACATATCACAGAGGGAGAAGAAATATGTTTGCTGCCTCTAAAAGTCAAAGGGCGACCTCTTCTAAAAAAGCCAAAACATTGGACAAAGGTAAAGAAAAAATGGAAAAGGTTGAAAAGAAGGTACAAGTAAGAAGGAGAAAAAGGATCAAAAATACTTCTCAAGGGCCTCTTTTTGTTGACCTTGACAGTGATAATGACGAACAAGGGGTAAATACTAAGTTGTTCCTCTTAGAAAAGGATGCCCATCTTCAAGAATGGGAAAAGGATTTTGAGAGGGCACAAAGGGTCATATACTATTATAAAGAGGAGCATAAACATTTCAAAGAGGTGAATAGTGGCCTTTCCTTTTAGACGAAAATGGTCAAACACTATGCAAGGAAGAGCATGATTGCTAATGCTAAACTCAAGCAAGCCCTCATGGAGCTAGAAGAGCTAAAAATGACCAAAGTCCATGAAATACTTTGGATCTTGGCTGACGCTTCTCAGTAGGCATCTAAAACACCTCGAGGGGTCTACACACAAATTTTGAGGCAAATCCGGAAACTTTTTTTTTTTCCAAATTTTGACTCCTAGGAGCGCAACACCCTAGGCGCTACGCACAAAATTGGGGCATCCTCAGCTGCTTGAGCTTACAATTTTGGATTTTTCATATCATCAATAGTCTAGCCACAAAATTTCAGGTCAATTGGAGCATTTTTACCCCCTCTAAAGGTCAAACAACAACTCAAAATTGACATTTCTGTCTCCTTTTTAGGCTTGGCACTACACACATAGTAGTCATGGGAGATTTGAATTTTGAGCACTTAAATGGCTTCCATTCAGCAAATTTCAAGAATTTTGGGAAAGTAGACTCATCAAGCTTTCTAACGAGCCATCACGGGGCCAAATCCGATGCCGGGAAGGGGTCCAAAACTCAGCTGCAATAGACCCTATGTTTTGCTAAAGTGGCGCTACGCACAGAGATAGCCTTTCGCTAAAAACTCAACAAAAGAGACCGATTAATGACAAATTGGTTTTTTAATTTTTTTTTTGGAAAAATCACTCCTGATTTGATTTGGGAGTTATGTTTTGATGTTTTTCATTTATTATCTTATCTCTTATGTGTCTTGGGCCTTGCATGGTCATTAAGAACATTTATGACATTTATGGCTAAATTAGGGTTTTTGGAAGCATTTTAGGGTTTCCACCTCCTCATTTTGCTCCATAAATAGAGCATGAGGCTCTTATGTATTAGTTGGATTTTGATGGCTTATGATGAAGCAATACATAGACTCTTGGAGTTTTTTATAACAATTTGATGTCTTGGAGCTCATGCATGCCCTGGTCTTCTTGTTGATGGAGAGAGACTTTTTGCAGGATCCATAAGCTTGGTTGATGGTGAAGTGTTTCTTATGTTCATGTTTTCTAGTTTTCCATTATGTTTTCCATTTTTATATTTTGCAGTAGGACAAAAAATTTAGATTAAGAAATGTTTTCTGATGGCACCTTAATTATGTTTTCCCTTCACCGCCTCAATGTTTTCTTCTATTGAGATATGTTAGGGAATCCATATCTTGCTCCCTAAGAATTTCTTATCTTGTCCATTTCTTGAATGTCTTAGATCAGTTAGTGTCAAGTATGATTTATGGTTAGCCCTGCATATTGTTGCCACTGAAATACTTTGTTCTTGGAATCATCTCTTTAAAAGTATCTTTGCCTAGGTTTATCAAAGAAGTATGTTTCAATCAAGCTCTTTGCCTTTACTAAGCTAAATTTGTTTCAAGGAACCTTCATAGCTGTAACTTTAGATGTTCAGGGTTTTCTTTCCTTCTATGGTTATAGCTACTTGTGCATCTTAAATGTTTTTCTGCTCTTAATGATGAAATCTATGAAAGTTAAATAAGTTTCTTTCATTTCTATGTTTCATCTAAATGTTTGTCTTGATTGATTATCTGCTTTTAGTCTGAAATCAAATGGATTAGGTTTTTCTTATGCCTTTGATTCTCTTGCTATGCTCATAAATCTTCTAACTCTCTCATTTTACAAGTACATAAAGGATTCAATTTTTTCCCTTTATTAGCTTATTGTTCTCAGGCTTAATGTTCACCTCATGACCCTTCACAACCTTAAAAGATCCACCAACCAAGTTAAAATTTCCCTGAAAATTCTCTTAAAACCATTGATGAACTTATCATGACCTTGTTAGACTCCATTGCCTAATGAATTAACGATCTCCCTTTTTTTCTATCTAAAATCTATCTGATCATCATACCCAAACAAAAACAATAAAAATACCCTGCACTTAACATCTAGCCTAAAATCAACCCAAATCAGCAAACAAGTTCACATCTTTGCACCTATTAGAGAGATCCCTCTCCGAATCCAGGAATGCTAGGTCCTTGGATTCCAAAGCTTGGTTTGATGTTACCCCTGTCCATTTGTATCTCAATCACTCAAGCAAATTACGGGGAGCTAGCATAATTGAAATCATGGTGGGATAGAGTTCATAGTAGCCTAATAAACTCTTACATACTCATATACATCCCTAGTTTGACTTAAAAAATCAATTCATAGCCAAGAGTAGAAATTAATTGCTTCATCATCCTATCAAGATGATGACTCAGCTAGAGGATACTCATTGAAACCTTAAGGCTGCATAAAGAAACTCAAAATCCCAAAAGTACTCCCTAGATTGATTTTTATCAAAAATTGGAGGTGGACCATTGTATATATATCCTCGAAATTTCAAAAACATCCACCTGGCGACTCCACTAGCCTCTAGTAGGCCTTTTTTTTCATCTCACTAGTCCCTTAGGTTTTTTTAGGATTGTGTCAAAACAGTCCAAATCAATTTTTAGGGCGTAGTTATACCTTGTGTGAGTAAATCAAACACTAAGAAAGGTCAACCTTCCAAAAAATCAGTCCCAAACCTTCAGCCTCTCTAATTTTCAAGTAAAGAGATCTGGCTTCACGAAGGATCAATACCAGAACAAAACTCACACCCAAATCCTCCTACCGTAGTTGATGACCCAGAAAATATTTTGTGGTAAACTTCTAAAGCTGGAAACTCACCCACTGTTAGGACCATTCATAGAGGGAGAGAGATTACCTAACTCTAGAAGACATGCAAAAAGGGGCTATGCGTGTAGAGGCCAATTTATTTGAGAAAAGGGCTAGGATGAGATCAGAAAAAAGGGTGACTTATAAAGATGACACAACTCCTACAACCTTCTTTGCTGACACAAAACTTGACTCCATAGTTAGGAAAATGGAGAGGATGATGGAAAAAATCAGTTTAAATGAGAGAACACCTTCTAGGGAAAATCAAGCCAATCTTCAAAATAGGAATAGGAGTCAAAATTTTAGAAGAGACCCTCCTCAAGTCAGACAAAGAGAGAGTGAACAACAAATATGACCTCCTTTCCAAGACAACTATGTAGATGAATAGGAAAGAGAGCCTGAGTAGTTTGAAGAAGACCATGTAAATGTCATAGGTTCGGATGATGAGGACAACACCTTCCTTACCGAAGAAGAACAAAGGATGTTTTCTTCAAAACAAAATGAAAATCATATGAATATTCTGAAGACTATAGACTAGGATTTGAGAATTCCATTATGGAAGTCCATAGGCAATATGACCTTAGGAGAAAAAAGAATCAAGATGTTCCTAAAACTAATCAGCCAAACACTGCTGTAAGAAATACCTCTGAACATATTCCTAAAAAGATAGCAGAAAACAAAAATACTATGGCTAAGAAAGCTCACCTAAACAAACCAAAGACCAGCCAACCTAGTAATGATTCAAGCTACCCTATTACTTCCACTCGTAGCCCTGAAAAAACATTGTTGTCCAAACCATCAAATCAGAATCAGCAAATAAAAAATGTAGAAAAATTTATAGCTGATAAATCTGATGTAAATACAATGAAAACACCTGCACCTTTCAGCTTTGAGGGGGAGATTGCTAAAATCAAGATAACCATACGCTTCACTGATTTGGTAACCCAAGAGGTATATAGATCCCATATTTCAAAGTATTAAATATAGGGAATGATACCGACACTTTAAAATTAACTGATGATAAACCAGAGCTGTTGTTTGGTCCTAAAGTAGAGGGAAAATATCAAGAAGGAGTTGTCCCTCCTTTCTATGTAAGTCTAAACATACATGAAAAAATTATGCATAATGCTATGTTAGACTTCGGTGCCTCACATAACCTCATGCCAAAGGTTGTGATGGAGATATTGGGCTTAGAAATCACAAATCCCTACAAAGACTTGTACTCTTTTGATTCCAGTAGGGTCAAGTGTCTAGGCCTAATCAAGGATCTGTGTGTTGATCTGGCACAAATCCTCATTAAGAGTCTAGTCATGAATATAGTTGAGACTGACATCCCCCCAAAGTATGGCATTCTTTTATCTAGATCATGGGGTGCCAAACTCTAGGGAAGCCTTCAAATTGACATGACTTATGCGACCATCCCAGTTTTCAATCAAACAAGGAAATTATACCAAGAATCCCACATGAAATACATGGTGAGTAACATAGATAGGCCAAATAACACACCGGTTTATTCCATTCACTCAGAACTTGACTCCTTCATCCTGTACAATGAAAATTACATAAGTGAAGAAGTGAATGAAAATGAGAGAGAACTAAGCCCCTCAGAACAACCAAGCCAATCCTCTAACCAAGAAAATGACACCCAAAACCCTAGCAGCCCCAAAGTGCAGAACATTGACAAAACTGAAATTGACACCCTTTGGCATATAAGCTTTGATGGATCTTATGGTAAGGCCGGTTCAGGATCAGGGGTTTGGATCCACAACACAAATGAAGGCCATTCCTATAGGCTATATTTCCAATGCACCAATAACGTTGCAGAATATGAGGATCTCCTTATTGGTTTACACCTACTCAAAGACCTCAAAACTAAGAAAATATTGGTTCAGGGAGATTCAGAACTGATCTTAAATCAAATTAAGGGAGAATATTTAGCCAAGAACCCTAGACTAAGGGAATATAGGAATTCTACCCTAGACCTTCTCAAAATCTTTGAGAAGTATGAGCTCACTTTCATCCCTAGCGTCCAAAACTTCCTTGCCAATGAACTTGCCTTTGCTGCCAACAATTTGTCTTTACCTTATGAAAATAATCAATGCCTCATCAAAGTAAAGAACATGCCTACTATACCAGACAACTTGAATCATTGGAAAATGTTTGACGATGATGAGAAAATAGATGATTTTTTGCAATCTAGAAATGACTTTGCAAGCACAAAACAGAGTTTAAGGTTTGAAAGAAATAATTTTGCTAAAAATGAACCTCCCAAAATAGAGCTACCCTTTGATGATGGTATAAACCACCTTTAAAACCCTTGTGTTGTAGAAGTTTCTGATAAATCAGATAAAAAAGAACTTGAAATTTTGCAGTATAAAGATGACACCTTGCCAAGAGGTCGTACACCACTAGAAGAGTTGTTTGATTTTAATGATGTAGCTAAAAAACCCAAGACGAAATCCAATGAAACAAATATAGAAGAATGTAACATTGGGGGGATGAAAGAGCCCAAAATAATCAAGTTCTCCAAAACTCTCCCACCTCACACAAAACAAAAATACATTGAGCTTTTTAGAGAATTTAAAGACGTGTTTTCTTGGGGGTATGAAGACTTGAAATCCTATAACACCAAAATCATTCAACATAAAATTCCTCTCAAGGAAAATCAGAAACCCTTTAAACAAAGATTGAGAAGAATTAACCCCCTCTTGTTACCCTTAGTTGAGAAAGAAATGAAAAAGATGTACGATGCTGGGATCATAGTCCCTATCCGATACTCAGAATGGGTGTCAAACCTTGTGTCAGTTAGGAAGAAGACTGGGGAAATCAAGCTTTGTGTCGACTTCAGAAATTTGAACAAGGCCTCCTTGAAAGACAACTACCCCTTGCCTAAAATGGATCACATACTCCAAAAAGTAGTTGGCTCACAAAGAATCTCATTACTAGATGGCTTCTCAGGTTATAACCAAGTTCTAGTCTTTCCAAGTGACCAACTCAAAACTGCTTTCACTACACCTTGGGGTACATTCATGTATGTTAAAATTCCATTCAATTTAATGAATGAAGGGGCTACTTTCCAAAGGGAAATGGACATAGCTTTTCAGAAGACATAGGTTACTTCGTAGTCATATATCTTGATGACATCACTGTCTACTCTAAGACTCATGAAGAGCACTTTGTCCACTTGAGAAAAGTCTTTGAAAAGTGTAGAAAGTATGGCATGTCCTTAAATCATAAGAAAAATTTGTTTGGCCTTCAGGAAGGAAAACTCTTAGGTCACATCATCTCTGAAGAAGGAATCAAGATAGATCCCAAAAGAATAGAAGGAATCTTACAAATAAATCATCCTAGAAAATTAAAGAGCTGCAATCTTTCATTGGAAAGATTAAATTCCTAATAAGATTCATCCGTAACCTTGCTGAGCTCCTAATAAATATCATGAATATGTTGAAAAAGGAAGTAGGAGTGAAGTGGAGTATGGAAGAAAAACAATATTTTGAGCTGGTAAAACAATCACTCACACAAACACCATTCTTAATCAACTCTAACTTCACCAAGGACTTTTACATTTTCTCCTTTGCCTCTGAACATATTGTGGCAGCAGTAATGTTGCAAAAGAACACCATGGGGCAAGAATAACCCATATCTTTCTTCAGCAAAGCCTTAAGGGATGCCCCTCTAAAGTATAACATTATGGAGAAACAAGCCTTTGCTTTAATCAAAGCTTTGAAGGATTTTAAAGTTTATATTTTGCATTCACATATCATAGCTTTTGCCCCACACACAGTTGTCAAAGACATACTTAATCAAGACCCCTATGGTAAAAGGGGCAAGTGGATTGCTACCATTTTAGAATATGATTTAGAAATCAGACACACTAAATTGATTAAAGGGCAAGGACTTGCAAAACTTATGGCTGACTTAAATTTCCAAGCTTTAGACATGAACATGGTTGATGTGTTAGAAGAAAATGAAGAATTTACAGCACCATACTTTGAGAATGTTTTTAAATTCAATATGGTATGCTAATATTATTTATGTGCTTCTTTATCTCAATGCTCCCCCTTCTTTGTCAAAAACCAAAGATAGATTCTTAAAACAAAAAGCATTAAATTTTTTCATTTTAGATGGAGTATTGTACTGGAAGAGTTTTTTTGGTTTGCTGCTTAAATGTTTGCTTGAAGATGATGCAGAAAAAATCATGCATGAATTACATGAGGGAGAATGTGGGGGTCACCTTTATTGGAAGACCACAACCAACAAGATCCTTAGAGCTGGCTACTATTGGCCTACCCTATTTCCCAATACTCACAAACTAGTCATGACTTTACATAAATGCCAAATCTTTGATGGAAAAAGAAATCTCCTACCTCTTCCCTTGCACCCCATCAATGTTGAAGCCCCTTTTTAGTAGTGGGGTTTGGACTTCATAGGAGAGATCCATCCTACTTCATCTGCCCAACATAAGTGGATCGTCACTGCCACTAATTACTTCACCAAATGGATAGAAGCCATCCCTTCTAGAAATTCCACTGACTCAGTCATCATAATATTCCTTGAAACCAACATCTTGTCCAGGTTTGGTTGTGCTAAAAATATCATCACCGATAACGTTGTTGTCTTTGCATCTAAGAAAATGGTAGAATTTTGTTACAAATATCACATCACCGTGGGCCACTCCACTTCTTATTACCCACAAGGTAATGGACCAGCTGAGTCCTCTAACAAGAGCTTGGTAAACATCATTAATAAGCTCCTAGAACAAAATAGAAAAGCATGGCATAGAAAACTACTGCATGCACTATGGTCTGATAGATTAACCACCAAAAAATATATGGGTATGTCTCCCTATCAACTAGTGTATGGCATGGATGCAGTTTTTCCCACCTCTTTGGGAGTTCTACTCATGAATCTTCTTCAAGAAGTACAATCAGAATAAAATGACATGCAGAGGAGGCTGAACCAAACCATTCATTTGCAACAGTAAAGGGAGGAAGTTTACAAAAGGACACAAGCTATACAAGACAAATTCAAGAAAACCTTTGATAGGAGAACCAAAGCAAATGATTTCCATATTGGAGACATGGTTCTGAAATGGGACTCGAGAAGGGAATACAAGGGAAAACATGGCATGTTTGAAAATATATGGAAAGTCCCTTACATTATTCAGTCAGTTAGAGGCAACAACGCTTTCTTTTTGCAAGAGCTTGATGGAACTAAATTTTTTGGAGGTACAGTCAATGGGAGGATGCTTAAACATTACTTTTGTAAAGAAAACTAGTTTGTTTTTTCATTCATTGTACATACCACTATTTGATAAAGAGAAAAATCACAAAAACAATATAAAACGAAAAGAGGGTAGAGTTTGAAAGAGAGGTACAACCCAATACCTAAAAAATAATAATGTTGAAAGTGTGCAAGTCTAAATTCTATGAATTATTTCAAAAAATCCTTTTTCAGTAATCCAGCCTAATCATGGCTGAACATGTTTTAAATTTATGGTTGATAAGTTAGTGAAAAAGAGTAGGTCAAAATTTTCAAGCTTGACTTGTCAAAAGATAGATTAGGAATGAGAGATGCTGGTTCAACATGCTTAAATCTGAACCAAAGAGGAAAATGGAGATGTTAAACAAATGACATATATTGCCCTCATGTTTCCTAATATTTTTCTATACAAAAATAACATTTGTGTGCAGCTTCTTGCAATGCCACATCTCATGGTGAGTCAGATTGCCTAATCCTAATTTACTGTGCTTTTAATTTCATTTTAGTAGGATAGAGAATAAAGTTTGTCAAACATATTAATCTTGACAAATGAGTAGATTAGGTAGAAAGTAAAAATAGTTCATTATCCTAATCTAAACTCTTGGAAGAAATCAGGGTACAATTAGATAGTTTGATTTTTTTTTTCAAAAAGAGAAATGTCAAGGGTTTTCTTGTTCAAGTGCATTGAAGAAAAAATGTTAGGCAGTTCGATTGGGTAGGTAGAGGTGATGGTTAAATGAATCATGCCTTTTAGATCTCAAATATTACCGAATAAAAAAAAACATCAGCAAATGAAGAAAGAGAACATCAGCCCAATGGAGGAGGCACTGGTCTCCAAAAGCCAGAAAAATCTAAAGTTTTGGACACCTCCTGAGAAGGAGTTGCCCTCCCGAAGTGGAATCACTATTAGTGATCTATAATTTTCACTATCTGAAAATGACTAAGTATTGGTCCTAAAATTCTTGAAAAAAAGTTCATAAACATTGTGAGTTCTAGAAATATCAATGCCTTCATCATCCTAAGATAAAACTTTCACTATTTTATCATCCTATCCAGTCATGACTAACCCACTACTCCTGGAAGACCCACCATGGGCTCAAGCCATTTGTTTTAACCCTAACTTGTCATGGATTTTTTTTTCACCATGTCTTTCCTTTTCGCCCAAATCCTCTGTTTTGTTTACCTACAGGATTCCCCACTACTACTTAAACCTACCAATCAAATAGCATTGCTATCTCTTCCATGATATTCTCAAACACTGATTGTCTCTACATGCCATTTGGATAGTCAAGTATGTTGGATCATAGGTCTTCAAATACACTAATCTTATCATAGTTCTATCTTGTACTTGGTGATCCCTAAGTTTAAGTCTCTTTCCAAAGTCCAAGTCCAAGAAAGCCCCCATTAGGTCACCTAAGGTTTCACTAATTCATAGGATGGATTTGGTGCCCAACAAATTATGCATTCCTGCAAAAAGAGATTGTATTCAAAGAGGAGTAAAATCAAGCAATTTTGATCCAAAGTCATTCAAGAAAAGCCTCAGTGGCTTAGAGCACAAAAATTGCAAGGGAAAACTGCCCTTGTTCACATTTCTACAATGAATAGCCAAGGTGGCCACCAGCAATAATAAGAGGTAAGGTAATAAGATTGTAATCATCACCACGAGGCAGACACAAACAAGACAAAAGAAACAGGCCTATAGGTAAAAGAGAATCAGGGCTTGTTTTGGTTGATTAACAAAATAGTGGTGACAAGCAAAAACAATCTCAGATATTCTAAGGACAGAAGCCACCTCCTTAGGGTTTTGCCAAAAATAGCATTTCTTCACCTACACTAAGAGAAGAAAAGACAAAGAGTATCAGTTTAAAAGGGATCATTTTACCAAAGGGTAAAAAACAGAGTTTTTGAAATAAGATAAAAGGTTGGGCATAAGTTATTATTAAAACAGCCTAAAAAGAAAATGCGACCCTAGTTTGAATCTCAGCAATAGGCACCCAACAAATGCCTCCATTTCAAAAATATTGTTCTACAAAAGATGACAGAGGCTTAAGTAAACATTCTTTGCAAAAAAATGTCGAAAGTGTGTTTCACAACAAATATTAGTCAAAACGCACACTAAAAATATAGGGGACATTAACTTGGCAAAATTGGGTTTGTTATTTGAAAAATTACTTTTCAAATAAAATATAAAACATCACTTGAACCTTTCCCACGCACCATTTTCCATTTCTAGAGAGAAGAAGCCATTGGGATAATTTTTTTCGGGGTTTTCAGGCCAAATTGTAAAAATATCGGGCGCTATGCACCGAGGCCGGTGCTACGCACCTGTCCTTTGGCGTTACGCACAGGACAGAGGCGAGTAGTGTAAAAATACACTGCGCTATGAGCTCAGAGCTTGGCGCTGCGCACCTAGACCGATGCTATGCACAGGCCCTGCAAAGACCGAAAACACCGAGGATACCGCCCAGTCTGCCCGGTGCTACGCACAAGTGCTACGCTCCGGCCAGATTTATCCACGTTTTCTCAAAGAGCTCCAGAATCCAAAATTTCGTCTTCAAAACTTCTGCAAGCGGAGCCTGAGGTTGGTGAAATTTTTTTCTCTTCCCAAGGTTTCCCTTTTCTAAAAAAGGAAGTCATCCATAGTCAAAATTAGACCAAACCCTAGACTATATAAAGATCAATATTTAGTCTTTGAGTTAGGGTTCTCAAGTGAAATTGGCTTTGAGTACAAAAATAATATTGGGTGACTATAGGCTAACCTCTAACCCCAAGTGCAAGCTCTAAAAAATCATTTTCACCTTAGCCTTCATTTTTGCAAAGAGTTGACCTAAAAACCACTAAAAGCTTCTAGTTTGCCCAGAAAACTTCAAGAAAAGTCCAAAGGTCCTACTGTTGTTTTCTTGGACCAGTCATCATGTCAAAAGGAGATAGCCATACCAGTAGTGATGAGATTCATACTCCCACCAAGCCAAAGAATCATGGAGGAAAATAAAAAATATTTGAGCCCCTAGACACCACTCCAATCACTTCATCTCCTATGATCCTTTCATGTTTCCAAGATGTAGGGTGCTACAAATTTTGTGAGAAGGTCAAGCAAGTCAGTAGCCATTGAGACTTAACTAGATTGTTCTTTTGTAGCTTACAAAACCATCAATTCAATATGGTAGGGGTAAAATTTGAGCTCTCATCTGAAATCATTTCCAAAGCAACAGGTATACCAAACATTGGTGAGGCGTGGTTCAAACAAAAGAAGCTAGAGTTGAGTTATTATGGGCCCTATTTGAAACCTAGCTGTCAACAAAATTGCAAGGTTGTTTTCCCTTTTTCCCATTTACTGGAGAGGTATGCTACATTGATGAGGCAGATTATCAGTTATTTCACATGTGAAGGGCGATACTCCTGGATATACTCATATCATATAAGGTTGTTGATGAATTTTACCAGGGTCAAGATGATGAAACTACCTTACTACATTTTCTGAAGCATTGATAAAATCACCTCAGTTGTCAAGAAGAAAAGCTATGACGACAAAATTACAATCCTCTTTCATCACTCCCTGATAAAAATGATTGTCCTATACCAGTTAGAGCAGCAAGGAATATCTTGGGAAACCTTCATCTCACATGATGTGTTTACAGACCCCTGGGCCGTCATCCAGCAGAACTTGCATTCCACTTCCCAACCATCTACCTCCACACATCCTTCATCCCTCCATGTGCCTTCGCCACAAAGAATTTCACCTCTTACCTCTTCCCCTAAATTGCCAAGTGAGGGGGCTAATAGTAGCCATAGTGAAGAACAAATAGAAGGCAACAGTAAGAAGGAAACTGAGACATATAATAACAGACAAGAAGGGAGAAGTGGAGAATAAGATGATGAAAATGAAGAAAATAGTGAAGAGGAGCGGAGTAGCCATGAAGAAAGAAGTGATGGCAATGATGAAATTAGTGAAGGCAGCCACAAAGATGAGAGTAGTAAGCCCGATGAAAAGGAAAACATAGATGAAAGTAGTGGGTAAAATGATGAAGAGGAGCAGCCAAATGATGAAGAGGAGCAGTTAGATGGTGAGGAGGAGCAAGATGAGGAGGAGGAGAAAGATGATGAGGAGGATAGCAATCAAAGTACACCAGACAATCAAGGAAAGAGTCATGATACTCATGACAGTAGTCATGACTGTCTTGACAAAAATCAGTCCATGGATGACAAAGAAAATTAGAGTGAGGAAAGTGCAGAAGATATCAAGCAAACTACAGGTCAAAATGATGATAGCACTGCCTTTAAAACTTCCATTGATACCCCTCTCACATGCACATATCACAGAGGGAGAAGAAATTTGTTTGTTGCCTCTAAAAGGAAAAGGGCCATCTCTTCTCAAACAACCAAAACATTGGACAAAGGCAAAGAAAAAATGGAAAAGGTTGAACAGAAGGTACAAGTAAGAAGGAGCAAAAGGATCAAAAGGACTTCTCAAGGGCCTCTTTTTGTTGATCTAGACAGTGATAATGAGGACCAAGGGATAAGTACTAAGTTTCTCCTCTTAGAGAAGGATGCCCAGCTTCAAGAATGGGAAAATGATTTTGAGAGGGCACAAAGGGTCATATACTATTATAAAGAGGAGCATAAATGTTTCAAATAGGTGAAGAGGGGCCTTGCCTTGTAGAAGAATATGGTAAAACACTATGCAAGGAAGAGCATGCTTGCTAATGCCAAACTCAAGCAAACCCTCATGGAGATATTAGATCTAAAAAGGAAAAAAATGGATGATAGACTCAGGATCTTGGCTGATGCTACGCAGTAGGTGTCTAAAACCCCTTGAGGGGTCTACAAACAAATTTTGAGGCAAATCTGGAAACTTTTTGTTTTTTCCAAATTTTGACCCCTAGGAGCGTAGCACCCTAGGCGCTACACACAAAATTGGGGCATCCTCAACTGCTGGATTTTACATTTTTGGATTTTTCATATCACCAAAATTCTACCCACAAAATTTCAGGTCAATTGGAGCATTTGTTTCCCCCTCAAAAGGTCAAAAACACCTCAAAATTGACCTTTCTGCCTCCTTTTTAGGCCTGGTGCTACGCACAGAGAATTCATTGGAGATTTCCTTTTTGATCAAGTATTTTTGGAAATTAGACTCATCAAGCTTTCCAACGAGCCATCACAGGGCCAAATCTGATGCCGGGAAGGGGTCCAAAACTCAGCTGCAATAGATCCTATTTTTTGCTGAAATCGCGCTACGCACAAAGACACCCTTTTGCCAAAAAGTCAACAAAAGACACTCATTAATGAAAAATTGGTTTTTGAATGGTTTTTTGGAAAAATCACTCCTGATTTTATTTGGGAGTTATTTTTTGATATTTTTCATTTATTATCTTATCTCCTATGTGTCTTGGGCACTGCATGGTCATTAAGAACATTTATGACATTTATGGCTAAATTAGGGTTTCTGGAAGCCTCTTAGGGTTTCCACCTCCTCATTTTTCTCCATAAATAGAGCATGAGGCTTTAATGTATTAGTTGTATTTTGATGACTTATGCTGAAGAAGTACATAGTCTCTTGTAGTTTTTGATAACAATTTGATGTCTTGGAGCTCATGCTTGCCCTAGTTTGCTTGTTGATGGAGAGAGACTGTTTGCACGGTCCAAAGCTTGGTTGATGGTGAAGTGTTTCTTATGTTCATGTTTTGTAGTTTTCCATTATGTTTTCCATCTTGCTATTTTGCAGTAGGACAAAAAATTTAGATTAAGAAATGTTTTCTGATGGCACCTTAATTCTATTTGTCCTTCACTGCCTCAATGTTTTCTTCTATTGACATATGTTAGGGAATCCATCTCTTGCTCCATAAGAATTTCTTAGCTTGTCCATTTCTTGAATGTTTTAGATCAGTTAGTGTCAAGTATGATTTATGTTTAGCCCTGCATATTTTTGCCACTAAAATACTCTGCTCTTGGAATCATCTCTTTAAAAGCATCTTTGCTTAGGTTTATCAAAGAAGTCTATTTCAATCAACGTCTTTGCCTTTACTTAGCTAAATTTGTTTCAAG
Organism: Pinus albicaulis; assembly: GCA_034641835.2. Taxonomy (NCBI): domain Eukaryota; kingdom Viridiplantae; phylum Streptophyta; class Pinopsida; order Pinales; family Pinaceae; genus Pinus; species Pinus albicaulis. Next base: position 216,673 of record JAXQQM020086464.1, read on the forward strand.
GAACCTTCATAGCTGTAACTTTAGATGTTCAGGGTTTTTTATCCTTCTATGGTTATATCTAATTATGCATCTTAAATGTTTTTCTGCTCTTAATGATGAAATCTATGAAAATTAAATAATTTTCTTTCCTTTCTATGTTTCATCTAAATGTTTGTCTTGATTGATTATCTACTTTCAGTCTGAAATCAAATGGATTAGGTTTTGCTTATGCCTTTGATTCTCTTGCTATGCTCATAAATCTTCTAACTCTCTTAGTTTACAAGTACATAAAGGATTCAATTTTTTCCCTTTATTAGCTTATTGTTCTCAAGCTTAATGTTCACCTCATGACCCCTCAAAACCTTAAAAGATCCACCAACCAAGTTAAAATTGGCCTGGAAATGCTCTTAAAACCATTGATGAACTTATCATGACCTTGTTAGACTCCATTTCCCAATGACTGAACAATCTCTCTTGTTTTCCATCTAAAATCTATCTGAGCATCATACCCAACCAAAAATAATAAAAATACCCTGCAATTAACATCTAGCCTAAAATCAACCCAAATTAGAAAACAAGTTCACATCTTTGCACCTACTAGAGAGATCCATCTCTGAATCCAGGAAGCCTAGGTCCTTGGATTCCAAAGCTTGGTTTGATGTTACCCCTTTCCATTTGTATCTCAATCAATCTAGCAAATTACGGATACCTAATAGAACGAGGAAGATGTAGAGGCTTGGCTCCTAGACATCACCAAGTATTTTCAAGTCTATGAGTGTCATAGTAACTTAAAGGCTATATTGGCCATTTATTAGTTGCACAACAGACCTTCTCTGTAGTGGAAAGAGGAAGAAAGTGTGCATACCTTGGAGGAAGAATAATTTTCTCTGAGGAATTCCGAAAGTAGTTTAAATCTCGAGATTTAAATGAAAGGTACTATGATGATCACGCCAAGGAATATTATGAGTTATGTTTAGGACAATTAAAAATGGATTATTTTGTGTAAAATTTACCAATTTACTCTGGTATTTCCTTTATATTAACGAGGAGAATCCAGGATAACATTTGAACTTTTGGCCTTGATCCCAGTTTTGTTTGCTTGATTTTAACTCCTTAGCCCAATGGACAAATAGATTTCCCGCTATCCATCTCTTCTAGTGATTTTTCCCACCAAAACAATAAAAAACAAAACCAATTGCACAATCATAACTAGCCTAATATCTTATAATTAAAATGAAGTTAAATTTTATAGAGAGAGCCCTCTGTGAACCCTAGGAAGGCTGGATCCTAGAGTTTAAAGAAAATTTGTGGTTACCTCAGTGAGTTCTTTCTTTAACCTTGAGAAATTACTGAGTGATAATAGGCCCTAAGCTTTAAGAGGTAATATATCAGAAGTATGAATAATTGCTGAGATCAAAAAGATACTTACAGGGTCATTACAGTCAAAATTCAAAGGCTAATAGTCTTAAAGTTCTTGACATTTCATGAGGAAATTCCATCCCCATGTGGAGCCACTGTTAGGGTCCTATAATAATATGGTTAATAATTTTTGAATCGACCTTGATAGTCTTGTAAATATGTACATACCTTTCTTTCTGCAAGTTGTTTTCCCATATTTTGAAAATGAAAAATAATAAAAAATGAAAAGAGGGTAAAATTGAGCAAGTCAAAATGCCACTACTATTTACCTTTACTGCAAGAATAATTATTATGTGCAGATAATCAAAATGTCAATAAATGCCATAATCCATGATCAGTTAAACAATTTAATCTTAAATTTTCATGCTTTGAATTTCATGTTTTAGATAGCGAATAAAGATATGTCAAACAATTTAAACTTGACAAATCAATAGATAAGATAGAGAATAAATGAGGAGCTCAACAGTTTAATTTGAGCCCTCAAATGAAAGAAGGTTATACTTAGATAGTTTTTATGCTTTGAAAGAAAATTGATTTAGGGTTGCAAGCCTAAATGCAACCATGAATAAAACATCATTGGACAAAAATTACTAATTTCCCCTTCCCCATAATGATTCAGTATTCTAATCCTTCAGTTAAAAAGGCTCAGAGCAGTTCTCTGACTTCTGTTGGGACCAGACCCAAGGCTTGATAAATGATTGGTTAAAAATATTGAATACCTACATAAAACCCATTTTTATCAACATTTACCCTTCATCCATAATCATGATCCATTTTCCTAAGTAAAAACCCATTTTTACTTATTAAAGGTAAAAACCCTACCTAATTAGTTTCATCTTCATTTAGAAACACTCAAAACCCCATAAAATGCATTTTATCCTAAGTTTAAGTGTGAAAAACAAAAAAATGGGACAAAATGTGCTTATTTGTCTATCTTTTACACTTTACTTAGTTTTAAATCATGTATTTTTCATTCATTTCCTACATTACCCCTTTTAATTTCATATTAATTTCTAACTTATATATTAATCCCCTAAACTATACCCTCCCATATATTATTAAATCGTTTACATTTAAAATAACCCCAAACCCCACTATTTTAAATTTTTAACCTATGTTAAATATCCCACGTGATGAAATAATCCCGCCAATTATCCCATAGGTTTTAACGTATCAATAAAACTAATCTCTACCCCTATGGCATTAAAACATTAGTAATGTTATATTATACCATATAATAAAACTCGGGCTAATGTATTGGTTGAAATAGTTGTGAAATGTTTTAATTAAAACACATATATGATATTACCCCTACGCTATCATATAACCCAAAGTTTTAAACTTCATAATTTTTTATTTATAAAGTTAGAAACCCATCTTGCCGAATATCAAAACCATGGACCCCACACCAATCCCGATGCAACTTTTGAAAAAGAACTTGACCATTCGCATGAGTTCCTTGCAATCCAACGATGGAAAACTCATATCGTAAATAAAGTTGCACACTATCAACCATTTCATTTCTATGAAAAATAATTTTTTTTGCCTGTTTCTCTCTTCTCAACGTGCAATATTCTAATTGGATTGCATTCAATCCATCCAAAATTGCTTACCAACATAGACCCGCACGATAACCACCCCTGGTTTCTTCCCTTTGAATCCAAAAACCACCTATTCGCCCGATTTGACTGCCATTCATTTTAGGTTAAATTAACCCTAAAACATCTAATAAACCTTAAAAATGCATTATTATTCCCTTAATTGCTCTTATCAATTGCAGCTACCATTCCAACTAAGAGAAAAGAAGCTTGCACATGATTTTCATGCCCAGAACCTGTTAAAAGGCTGCATTTACCATTAAAGATTTCCAAGAAGCTCCATAAAGCTCCAGAAACCAGAAAAATAACACAAAACCTGTTATAAAGCCTCAGAGCCATTTTTAAAGACCAATATATGTGTGTAACAGGTATTTCTCTAAAAATTGAGCTTGTTAATGATTTTAAAGGACCTTAATAACGAACAAATCCATTCATAAGTTCAAATTTTTCTGAAGAAACCTATTAGAAGAAAAAAACGGGCCAAACGCTGGAATTTTTTTTGAGAAATCATGTTCCATATTGTGCACTATTTTAAATGAAAAAATTGAGTTTATATGGTTTTTATAAACTGTTTAAAACTCTAAATTAAGACTAGAAATCCTCCAAAGGTAGCCTATCTTCTGTGCGTGATTTTAAAATATTTGTATTCCAATTATCCATTGAATAAACCCAAGAAACCCCCGTTTCATGTTTCCTAACTAGTGAAGTTCTGTAAATCAGTTGAAGATTGAAATTGAAAGAAAAATCCAAGAAAAGACCATATTTTGCCTGTTTTAATCCAAGAACACCTACTAAGGTCAAAAATACTTCTGTAAACTATTTAAACTTATACAAGTAGCCTGAAAAGCCAAAAAGCAGAGTTTTTGGTAGTACAAAAAGCCTGAAAATGTCTAAACCTACTCCAGCTGCATCTTCCAAGATTGCCATCATAATAAATCCTGTACAACCCCCTGTTGTAGACATTGAGCGCACCCCATTAGCATATGTTGACTACAAGATAGCAGATCCCATTGTTGAATTCAATTTATTTGACCTCCACTACTGGAGCTATGAAAAATCCTTAGATAAGGTGGAAGAAGTTCAAATTTGAGATTCAAACTTGCCCAAATATTTTGTTCCAGTTACTCATTCATGCGCAGAGATTATCAAATTGTGTTAGAATTATTATGTGCCTAAACAAAGAGCCATAGTAAATGCAAACAAATAAGTACTTCTTACCATTACTGCTAAGTCCCTTAACCAAATGCTATAGCTCAAACCTAATCCTCAAGCAGTTCCTTTGTCTATAGAAGCCCTTACCAAGTTGTATATTAGCCTTGATTTTACCAAAATATTCCAGATCTTTCAAATATTCATGCCTTTACATGTTGAAATTCCTCAAATCAATCCTCCATATTCTACTTCAAGATTTCCAGAGGGGTCTAGGCATGTCATTTCCATGTTGTCATTCATCCTAGGATATTTCAATGATGAACTTAAAGATGAATCCATTTTAGGTTTCTTATCTAGTTTCACACCAGGAAAAGCTCCATCTATTATCTTCAATTATGATGGGTATATTGCTGACAATATTCATGAACAACCGGTTAAACTGCCTACTGAAGGAGTGTTTAGATACACATCTTTCCTTTTCCACATGTTTTTACAATTTCAAGCAGAAAATTTTCCAGTATCCTTATAGAAGCTTGACTTAGAAGGAAATCCTCTTCCAGTCATTTTTTGGACCTCTTTAATCAGAAAAGAATCCACAGAGTTTACCTATGTAGAGTTTTCAGAATTCTTCATCCACCCATTGATAAAAATGTTAACAAATATTAAACAGTCAAGGATAAATGATGAGATGAAGAAGATTTTACAGTTATTAGAGCAGACCAAGACTGGAGATTGGTATTTGTATTAAAAACACACAGAGATTAGAGTTTTTGGATCCAATTTGTTGCCCTACAAGTTACCCAAATATGTACTAATGAGGGATTTTGCCTTGGAATACATGCGGAAAAATTTAAATTCCAATTCAATTAAGCTTTTAACGACAAAGAAGAAAACACAGTTTAAGTTAAAGAATCAAGTAGGACCATTCATTTGCAATCATAGAGATGCAGAGATAGAAGCAGCCAAACAGTTACCAGAGTACAGATTTGAAGAGAGATTCTCCTGGAAGTATGATCCATAAGGGATACTGAGTAAAATGAGGGTTAAGTGTAAACTGACACCCTACATTCATGAGAAAAAACTAGAGATTGAGAAGTATGCTAATCAGACTGTGTGGACAGAAAATACTTTAATAGATGTAGTAAAAAAAAGTGATACTAGTCACACTTTACAAACTGCATATCAAAAAGAGAAAGCCACCAAGAGAGTCAAAGAAGAAGGTTCTTATGTTTCTGAAACCACTACTGAAACTAAGTTCAAGTTAAGATACAATAAGAAGCCTAAGTTAAATACAATAGGTAAAGGGAAGATAACCATTGAGGTTGAAGATACAGAGAATATAAATGAAGAACAGGTTGATAATGCAAGTGCACATTTGATAGAAAAACAACAGAACATGGAAGTATTATCCTCACAGATAGTTGAGGAAAAGGATCTAGATATTAGGGAAAAATACAAACAGATTAAGTTAAAAAATGAAGAGATTAAAAATGATATTTACTCTCAATATCTAAAACAAACACCAAGCATTCAAAACAGACTTTTATCTACCTTTGATTACTCAAATAAAAAGTTGATCATGTCAGTATCAAAGCCTATAGTGAAAAATCCAAAGACAGTTGCAGATTACAAGAAGATTGATTTAGAAGTGCTAATAGAAAGAATTCATGCACTTGATCAAATAGAATTTCATAGACAGAGTTCAAAGATGTTGTATTATACTGTTACAACCAAAGATATGAGTGTTCAAAAACTTCAAAACACTATCACAAACATGAAAGATCAAATGAAACTTGACAAAGCCTCATTATATGCTAAAGATCTCAGAATTAAAACTTTAGAAGAATTGGTAATTCAAGTGGGATATGGCGTTGCAAATGTCAAAGCAACATAATAGCTAGTAAGGAAAAAGAATGAAGACATTGCAGAATTTAGGAAACAACTTAAATTTCCATCAAGTGAACATCCTCAAGCCAAAGAAATTATACAGGAACAAACTCAGAAGGATGACATGATGAATTTAATATTTCAGCTAACAGCACAGATCAAAGAAATGGAGATTCAAATGGATAAACTTGTTCATGAAAAGGAAACAGAAAAAGCATGGTAAATTCCTTCAGTTATTTATGTGGTTACTACAGCTGTGCCTTCAACTCTAGTAGAAGAGTTAGCACCCAAAGAACCAGTGGCTACTGCAGTGGTAGTGACATCATCTACAACTTCAGCTACAGAGTCATCCACTACAGCAGCTCAACCCACAGATGAGGTCAGTAAATTAGGAAAAGCCATGGAAGAAATGTCACTTGAGACAAGTGATATTAGTAGATTGAAAAATATGATTGATAACCTTGAGAATCAAAAAAAGTAGCTCTAATAGATGCTAAAAATCATGAGCAAAGGGCTAATAGATTAAATGAAAAACTGAAGAAGTTAAAAAAGGAATTAACCTTAAAGGAGCCAATGTCATATGTGAAAAACTATTTATGGAACAAAATAATTGAAGACATAAATGATGTGTGGCCCTCAATTCAAGTGATCTTCAAAAAGAGAGATTTACTAAAAGAAGCACTAGTAGAAATTTAGAAGATTAAAGATGAGCTTGATAACAAATATGAGCAAGCAATATAATTGATCAAGTTTATTAACAAAAAAAAAAACAAGAGTTAGAAGAAATTGAGATTACTGACAGGACTGAAATAATCTTTGAAATAAGGAAATTCATCACCAAGAATAACCTCATGAAATAGCTTGAAGAGAAGTGTGAGAATATGAACATAGCCATAACGAAATTCATGGTTAAATTTGAAAATATTAGGCAAAGAAGATTGCCTAAGATTTTGGTTATCAATGATAATCTTATTCATCAGGAAGATTATAATAAAAATATCAAAGAATATGAAAAAGAGAAAGTTGAAAAGACAGGTGGAGAAGGAACTCCAACAGGGAAGGTCTTACTCAGAAGCTTTGAATATTTATTCTATCTTCAACATGAGATAAGACACTTGTTTGTCATAAAACCAAATTTTTCTAGTTATACAGAGGCAAATGAAAACTTCAGAAAACTGAAGAAGATACAAATTCCAAATGAAGAAACTTGGCAGTCACTTATAGATTTACTATGAAAGGTAAAAGGAAGAAAGGTAAAAGATAGAAAAACAGTTTGTTGATTTTAAGTCCAAACAAAGCTTTTATTATAGCAGTAAATAGTTTAAAGTGGTAAAAGAGTATATGATTTTAAAGAGTATCAGAGATTAAAGAGAATCAGAGTGAAAGAGTAAAAGATAAAGCATATCATATTTCAAAACCAACTCGAAAATATTTGAGCCAGCAAAGAGGACACCAAGGCATCCAACTGCACCTAATCCACAATTAGTTTCTATTTTATTTGGATAGATAGTACAACTTGCTGATTTATTAAGCAGCTGTCGCTATTTTTTTGTAAAGATATTTTTATTTTCCTTAGATAATTCCTAGAAGAATTCTAGGATATTTTGTAAACAATTATGTATAAATACTTCACACTTTGAAGTATTATTGGGGAATAAATCGCCGAAGATTTCTATAGTAATTTTTTATTGGACTTGAAGGCTTTTGTGTTTCAAATCTCGAGTAGTAGACTGGATCAAACCAATTAGCATCATATTTCAAGATTCATGTGATGAGCTATTTAAGTGAAGTATTTTCTACTTGTCAATGTTTATCTTCTTTGTTTCATGCATCCATTATGTGTTATAAATTTGAATGAATAAATAGGAGTATTACTTCAGGATTTGTTAAAAGTACCCTGTCTTTATTGTTTATCATTTCTATGTTTCTGCTGATTTACAGAGTAGGGAACCCTTAATTTCTCCCTCTTTCGTTGGACCTCTGCCTACTACTTCTCTTTTCTAGATCAAAGAACCCTTCATTTCTCTTTATCCTGATCATATCACCTCATCAAATAGCCTTCCAAGATCTTCAAGGGTTATGTATTTTTCCCTTAAAACATTTGACTTTTTTACCTTGATCCTAGCTCTGTCTGCTTGATTTTTGACTCCTCAGCCTAATGGACAAACATATTTCCCACAATCCATCTTATTAAGTGATTTTTCCCACCAAATCAATCAAACCAAAACGAAATTGCACAATAATAACTATCCTAATATCAAATAATCAAAACAAAGTTAAATTTTATATAGAGAGCCCTCTCTGAACCCCAATAAGGCTAGATCTTAGAGTTGAAAAGTAGGGTTGTGGTTACCTCTAGTTTTCTTTTAACTAGAAATCAAAATCTCACAACTTAGAGAATTACTAGAGTGATAACACATTCCTTAATGGATTTAATTTTATTATGGTTTACCTTAACACCCTCATGAGATACAATATGACCCATATATTACACCTCTTTTACTCCAAAGAAACATTTGGATGTTTTTGCATATAATTGTTTCTCCTTCAATAGTTTGAGCACCCTCTCAACATGTTCAACATGATCCTTCCAAGACCTTTGTAGATTATTATATCATGAAAAAATACTAGCACAAATTTTATAAGGAAGGGTTTGAAAATGGAATTCATCAACCGTTGAAATGTATAAGGTGCATTGGTAAGGCCAAAAGGCATGACCAAAAATTCTTAATGACCCTCATGAGTTTGAAATATTGTTTTTGGAATAAATTCAGTCTTCATTCTATTTTTATGATATCTTGAACAACAATCCAACTTGGAAAAATAAATTGATCCATGTAATTCATCCAATAATTCATCAATCACAGGAATGGGAAATTTATCTTTAATAGTGAGCTTATTGAGATCCCTATAATCTAGACACATGCACAATGATCCATCCTTATTGTGCACTAATACTATTGGAGAAGAGAAATAACTTTGACTAAGTTGAATTATACCAGACTCTTAACATTTTTGCAATCATATGTTCAATTTTGCTCCGTTGGACATAAGGATATATGTAAGGCCTGATGTTGGGAGGAACACTTCCTGGAATCAAATGAATAGCATGATCATCACCACGAATAGGTCGCAGTCCTTTCAGAGTTTTAAACCCCTTGCAATGATTGTTTAAGAATTTTTGGAGATCTGGAGAAATAGATGATTTTGATGTTGGAACTTCTAGTGAGCATAATTTTGAAATTACGCCGCATTGTTATTTCTTCAGAAGTTTTGTCATGAAATTAGAGCTTATTATCTTTCTTGGATTTAGTACGATACCCCATAATTCTAATTACTTTCCTTCCAGAAAAAAAATTGAAGAAAAGTTCTTGAAAATTAAAAGCTACTGTCCCCAAAGATGGTAACCATTGTACTCCTAGTAGAACATCAACAACGCCCATTGGAATGGAAAGCATTGGAATATTCAATACATATTCCCCCATGGTTAGATTGATATTATGGCATTTTCCAAAGAAAATTATAGTTCCTCCATTTGCAACCATCGCTTGACATTCTGGTGTTGGGTATAGGAAACAATTCAATTCCTTGGCTACCTTACAATGAATAAAATTATGGGTACTACCTGAATCAATCAACACTATTACATTTTTCTTCTTGATATTTCCCTCTGTCTTGAGAGTTTAAGGAGTGGTAATTCCTTCCAATGCATTACAAAATATGGTTAGACTCATTTATTCTTCTTCTAGGGTTGGTTCCTCATGTATATCCTCTTCTTTTCAAGTTTATTGTTCATTTTCTTCCTCCTCGTCACAATATATGTAAAATAATTTCTTCTCAGCATACTTATGACCTTTAGTGTATTTTCTATCACAAATGTAGCAAAGCCCTTTTTCTCTTTTTTCTTCCAATTTTTTTGGTTTCAACATTGTAGGTTTTGGAAGTATAGGAGTAGCAACACTTCCATATTTATAGATGTGAGTGGTAGGCTTCCCTGTCGCCATAATTTTACATTCAATTTTTATTTCAAATCTGAATGCCTTCTCCAATGAATCAGGTTCCCAAACACAAACTTCATGTTGGATGTTATCCTTTAATGTCCCTATGAAGACATCAATCTTGTGTTCCTCTAAAATATTAGATACCATTCTATTTAATTTTTGGAAGTCCTCAGTGTGCTCCACCATTGAACCCTTTTTTTTTAGATTTTTCAATTGGATAAATAAGGTGTTGCTCTTTGTATCCTCATAATGTGCTATCATTTCCTCCGTAAAAATTGACCAAGTGAGAATTTTTTTACGGGAGCGAAGCCATCGATACCATACAAATGTATTCTTTTCTAAATGCAAAGATAGAATGTGTACTGTTTGTGTGTTTTTCACATTATTGAGATCAAAATGTTGCTCCATCTGTAGTATCCATGTTACGATATCCTTGCCATTAAAATTCACCATATCCATATTTGGAATATGGCTGTTCGTCCATCCAACATTATAGTTTATGAAATCAAGATTAACATTTATTTTGTTCTCATCATGAGGTTCCTCTACTATATTTTCGCTATTAGGAAAAATTTCTTGTATCAACTTTGTCAAACCTTCCATCTCTGCTTTTAGATCATTCTTCATGATTTCCATGTTTTCTCTCATTTTTTCTTCCATGTCATCTATATTAGCTTCCATGCCATCTTCCATGCCCTTCATCTTAGCTTCCATGCCATCCATCTTAGCTTCCATGCCTTTCTTCAAACCATACATCTTAGCTTCCATTCCTTTCTTCAAAATTTCCGTTTCATTTTTTTTTTGCTCTTTGTGAGAGCAAAATTTGGTGCACTTTCTCTTCTAATTTTGATATGTCATGTTGCAATTATTTGTCTTCATGAATCATCGTAGAGACTTCTAAACGCTTAATCGGTGTTGAATTATTTTTAGGGGGAATTTTAGAACCCAATATTGATTTCTGTTCTACAATATGCCCTTGGAATCAATTCAAACTAATTTTTCAAACAAGACGTATGCAATTCGAAAAACATACACACCTTTTTATTTATTTTGAGGAGCTTGATATTGAAATTGTAATATCTCTATGATTTCGGGTCTTGAATATTTGAAATTTGGCTCTATAGTAGCACTCTGAATCTTCTTTAAAATTCCATAGGTCTTACCTGATTTGGATTCTTCAAGGAAAAGTTATGCCCAATCTCCCACAATGACCTAATTATGGACTGGTTCAGTAGAGAAAACTTGTATGGCATACCATGTGTCACGATTTCCTCCTTCAGCTCTGAAATTGATACACATGAAACCAAAGTATGTGTACTTGTGGCCACTTCTGAAAAAATTTCAATATGATGCTCATAGAGAGATTTAGATAATTTTCCCATGGTCACCTCTTTGAGATGAAATTCGGGACCCTGAAAAAACCATAACGTCCACAGATTATATCTCCAAAAATATTGCGAACCAAGATCTAAAATGTTTACATGACGTTCCTCTGTATTTCATCTTTCGTGTATAACAATTTCAACTTCTAAAAATTCCTACAAAAAAAAGTTATAGAGAAAATGTCATGATGACCTGTTTGGAGCAGCAAAACCCTAGAATCCAAAGTTGTGATACCAAATGTTATGAAACAAGCTCCAAAAATAGAAGAAAAGAGAGATCACTGCCTTAGAAATCAACCACTTTGAGGGGGAAACCTCCAATACATTACATAAATGAGCAATTATTCAATGATACAAATGAAAAAACCTCCTTCTATATATAGGAGTCCATGGGGTCACAATATAATCCTATCTGACTCAACAATAATAATCTAAGGGTAAAATAAAAACAATATTGGGGTTACATGGGTATAACAATAACAATAAGGGGGTTACACAAAAAATAATAATGGACTATACTAGTAATATAGGGACCTAACAAGGGGCTATTAATGACATTTAATGAGTGTAAGGTTTGAAAGATTGATATCTACATCAAGTGTATTTTGAATAATTGAGCACCAGATTTTGACTGTAATGATTTAACTCTAACCTTATCTCCTATAATCTCATATCTAAGTTTACTCTTTTCACTTGAATTCATGAAAATTCCTAACGGAGTGAGAATAAATGGAATGACGAAGAAAGGCAAGGATATTTCCCAAATATCCATTGAATAACACTCCAACATGTATCCATTGTTTTTAGATACAACTTGCAATAAGGATTGCATTTGTACTTCATGGGAAGAAATATACCACATTTTTTAGGAAGAAGAGCCGAGAGAAATAGTAAAATAAGCAACAACAAATGGGATATTTTCCTTAGACTCATCCTACTTCAAGTTTGCATGTTCGTTTCTTCACAGAATAGCAATGAGGCCAAATATTTTACCCTACACAAACATGGTGAAATGGGTTATTGATAACCTTAGTATAGTAGATAGATCATTAAAAAATTCTAAGCTAGAGAATATTGGTTCATTCATTGCAGAATATTTAAGGATAATGTATCACTTTCCCATGCTACAGAATAATTATAATAAAGCTTTTTTCAAAAGCTTTACAAAGAAGAATACATACCTCATGAAAGTGATTAAGGGATGGAAAGAAGATCAAGGAAAGTTGAAGAAAGATAAACTTGGTATGTAGCCAATAGCACAGTTACCCTCCCCTTATTGTTATGCTGCTGGAATGTTATGTAGGTTGTTTTCAAAACAAGATACCACTAGGCTTTCCATAGAGTGGGTCACTTTAATTAACGCAATCATCAATTCCTCTATTACGAATTGGGCAAGAATTTTTTCTGATAATTTGGCCAAAACTATCATGGAATACATAAGAAAAAAAATGTTTTCGCTAGAACAATACCCCCCTTATACATGGTTTCTTACATTATTGATGCAATTTTATTTTATTCAAGATTTCCTATTATGGGATGGAAATGGATAATCTAGGACCCCGCTCCAATCCATATTTACCATAGAACACTTTGGGAATCAAATTTTCATTTACATTTCTATAAAATTTGCAATTGAGTTATGCTACCCATTCATTAGATTATCCTTAATGAAAAGGGCCCTAGGATTTCTAAGGAGGCTAGCACAAACATTTTAGTAGTTGCTAGATGGTTTTTTGAAGATAATTTCAGAGTTTTTGGGAGATATGATTCTCCCCATATTTTTCCCTATTATGTTCCTCATAAGCTCCTAGCGAGGGATATTTCCTACCAACTTCTAGTAAGTGGCTTTTCCAAACAACTCAAAGATTCCAAGAAGACCATTTGGCCTACTTTCCCTTTAGAGTGCGACAATTTTTCCCTTTTTGACATTGGTCATGCATTCAAAGAAATTTCAAATGTCATTTCATTAAATAAGCCTCTACTGCCAATGAGGCCATTTGATCCTAATAATTTGGTTAATAATTTCACCACTGAGATTAAATTGAAACCTTTATTAAATGATAAAAATATGCTTGACTATTTCTTTGAAGGTCTGGATAAGTTCACAGATGTATTGAAAAATGCATCTAGACAACTCAGTAAAATAGACTTTGATGCTTTCCAAGCATATAGAAATAAAAGGCTGGAAACAATCCTTTTATATTTGTTATTTATTAAAAATTTCAAAATACCAATTCCCAACATTAGTCTGGATAATGAGGCAAAGTATATGTTGGAAGATGAATCTCAAGAGAAATCAAATCATGAATCATGAAAATCACAAAATAATTCTCAAAATTCGAATCACTCTAACAATGAATCTGAGAGCAAGAATGAGAGTCCAGAGAAAGTAACTGATAAAGTGATTAAAGGTACTGAGATGAAAATCGAACGAGAAATTAATGGAGTTGAATCATCCTCTAAAGAAGTTCACCAAATCGAGAATACACTCGACCAGACAGAGGAGCCTAAATCAAAATATTTGAAGAAAGAATGGGAGAAATTTTCCAAGGAACTAGAAACAACACCATCACCGAAGCCTAATGTTGATGAATCCACAAGTTTCCAAACTCCAGAGCAGCCCCAAAATTTAGTGGAAACAACAATTCCACTACAGCAGGTACCAAAAGATCATGATTAAGATATCATCCTAGCACACCCTGGAGAAAAATTGTTTTAAAGATTGAAGAAATTCCTCCTCTTGATGTCTTCTACATCCCGAATCATAAGTTTGTAGTTAAAAGAAGAAGGAGAAGAAGAATTGATGAATCAATTTCAAATCTTACGGATGAGTCTGTAGACATTCTGTGGAAGGATCTCTTGGCCAATCTTACATAACATTTGACTAAATTATAAAAATTCGCAGGAGCATATGCTATTTCTACAATTTACAAAGCTATAGAGGTACAACTTCTACTTAAGATGAAAGAAGACAAAGTGTAAGAACTAGAGAAATTGCTAGAACATGAAATATTTAATTGTAGTAAGAAAATTGAATTGAAGAAGTCTCAATTTAAAAAATACTTTGATATATTGAAGTTGGAGCATGAGGTGTAGATTATAGAGAAAGAAACACAACTTGAAGCAGCAATGGACAAAGTGAAAGGTCAACCTTAGGTAGAGAAACTAATAAAAGAAGCACTAGAAATAAATGAAAAGCTAAGGCAACAGCAAGAAACCTTTTGTCAACAAGTTGCAATCACCAGTTATTACTGTGGTACAAGTAAAATTCTGATCCAACAAGTGGCTAATAGAAAGCTTGAATGTGAAATAGTTGAAAAGAAAATTAAAGAGTTCATTCAATGGCAAGGGTTTGATGCAAGGAAGAAAGATGACCTCCCTAATATAGTTAAATTTCATAAAGATATTTTATTTATGGACTGGGAAATACATCTGAGACAAGTAGAAAAAGCAATGACAAAGGCATCAAGGTTGACAAATGAAATTATTGAATCTATTAATGAACAAATTTTAAAAATTGAACTTATTAAAGAATCCACATCTCAAATGCTCCCAGAGCTCAAACAATTAGAAGCACAGTGGAAGGAATGTAAAGAGTTGCAGGTGGAAATTATTAAAAAGATAAATAATTTTGATCCAGAAAATTACTGGAATTTTCTGATCAAGCCTTATCATCAGTGCCTAACCCTACAGTCACTAACTGATTATACAAAGAAATCACAACCATCAGTTTAGAATGCATTAATTAAAGGCAAGATCATATCAGGGATTACACAAACAGCTCAGCTAAAGCCAATGGTGGATATTTTTCATCTCCGAGATCAAATGTGCAAAGAGGATCAACCCACATAACCATATTGTTATTTTATTTCCTAGATTGTAGTTTAAGATTACTCCTTACGAGGATGGTTGTTAGAAACATCCTAAATTTTTTATGTAACAATACTAATTCTATTAATAGGTCATATGGTACATAATGATATAACAATCAAGATAATAAAAAATGGGACAAACTAGAAATGGTAAACTATTAACCTCAGTCACGATAAATAACTAGGATATAAGAAAAATAACTAGGAAACGAAAAGGACATAAACATTGGAATGTACCCAGAGTGGGTTGAATCCTCCATACGACATTTTTTTCCTTTCTTTTTGTTGAATTTGACCCATCTATCCTTGTGTGGGTGGGTGAGAACCAATTGTAGACCGTTGTTGACTATGGGAGGAATCTCCTTATCCAAATCGAAGGAGGAGAACTAATGAGTGTGTTTCTGAGTGCTCATAGAAACCATGGGTCCGTTACGGTCAGCCGAGGGTGTATCTTTTTTTTGTACTACAATCTCCGCATCTGCTTCAATCTCCTCCTCGCCCGAGCTCAAGGAATGAATGTAATCCATGGGGGGAAGATAACACAGTTTCCATCTTTTGAATTTGTATTTGTGATTTCTTTTTCTTCTTTTGGGCAAGGAACATGGTGCAGGAATTGTGAAGGTGCCCTGTTTATTGGTAGTAGCGGTAGTGGAAGGCAGTGTTCTCATAGTCCAAATTCTAAGTCCGGAGGAAATCACCAATTTTGAGATTAATTTGATCAGGAAAACCTTTTCTTATGTCTATTTCAGCTCATATTCTACCATATGTGTATATTCCTTTCTCCCCCCTAGAGGGATCTATTGCTAGAAAACGACCCCATGTGTTTCCTATACCTTGCAAAACATAAAAGTGCCATAGATGTGCAAGTAAGTTGGGATGTTTGACCCATATAGGAAGCTTGCTAATGACTGTCATCGAGGGGTCGAGGTCTTGGAACTAGGGGGTGAGGAATAGCCCTAATGTACCCCAAAACCATGGGCCTTTTGATAATATTCGCTGAAAGAGAACACTATTGTGAAGAAACCCTTCAAGTATAAGATGAACTTGTTTTTGTTGGTCCAGCTGGAGTGAATCCATCAGTAGAGATCCACTATGCAAGGCCAAAGTACATTGAATCTATAGATGATGGTGGATTCTACATATTTTTGAAGCTGATCTTCAAGATCTGGATGAGAAATTTCTACGGAGGGAACTTCCTCCAGTTTATCAACTAGAAAAGGCTTCGGAGCCTCAGAGGGTTGAGTTTCTTTTTTTGGATGCTATGCGTGGAAAACATCCCTATAGAATAAACCTAGAGTAGAGGATGGTTTCCCAGCTGCTCCCCCTCACAAACGTCGGGTTAAGACTATAGAAGCATCTCTTTTAATGTTATAAAATGAAAGGGGAAGAGAGTGATTTAGTTGTTTACCTCTGTATAGAAGTATCTTAAGGTCTTAGGGAATGCACAACCTGAATTCAAGGGCATGCAAGAGGTTCTGCACCAGATCTGTTGAGCGTACCCAATGTAGCATTGATCTCCCCGAGAGGAGAGAGATCTGGATCTAAAAAGCCAGGGAGGGTGGATCTAGAAAACCCTGGATGCACAGGTGAGTTTGGGAGGCCAGATTGAGTAACCTCGTTGGGTCCCTGCATTCAACAACACCATATTAATAATTTCCTCTTCCCCATGAGTGCGACCAGCTCAGTCTTTCTCGATCTGGAGTTTCGCATTGGTTCCTGCAACTGTTGGGACACAAATATAGTTTAGGACTCTCTGAGACTGGATCATTAACAGTGATAATGGTAGGGCACCAAGTGTCTTTTGGGAGTCTCTTGGGGCTAGGGGCCATATTCGTCCTATCTTCATGGATGTCGTGGACCTGCTGGCGAGGAGGAGCCACCTCCGTCTCTACTTCATCGAGTGCATACCTCGCAGGGAGCCTGGCCCTTGAATTCTTTTCCTTTTTGTTCATATCATTGCACGCATACTCATTTTATTGTGTTGGCTTGAGTGGAATCGTGCCTTAGCTTTATTGGTAGATGCCATTTCCTGTAGCGCCAAGTAGCAGTCTATTGGCGGTGGAGGCCAGGGAAGCGATGGCTAGAAATTTAGGGTTCATTTTCCCTCCCGCTCATGATCAAAATACATGTAATAATATATTTTAAACATATTGTATTTTAGTATTTAAACCCTTCTCATGCATTTAGAGAAGGTTCTAGAAATTTGTCCAAAAAAAAACTGCAAAGAATGCACTTAAGTAAGTTTGTGAATTCCTTGATAAATTAATGGAACATATTCTATTATCTTTTGAAATTTGAAGTTGTTTAACTGAATTTTCACTATTGTACTCTCTAAATTACTTGAAAGTGAAGAGGATCATAAAACTGCTGTTAGTTTGAATGAGTAGAACCTCATATATATGGTACTTCTACACCTTCTATTAAGTTTTTATTTTTAGATTGACAATTATGTTTTTATCTGCATTACATATTTGAACTGTCATCATAAGTGAATTTTAAATGCACTTTTGTACTGATATTTGTTTATGATTTATTATCTTATGTATAATCAAACATATAAATATGATATACATTTCACAATTATTTTTATTAAGCTATTTTTTTAAGAGAATTATCTTTACATAATTTTCATCTCTTCCAACATTTAAATAATCTTCATTACTAATAGTTATAAGATATCTTTTAGATCGAATAAAGGAATGAACACCATAGGTATATAGGATAATAGATGGCTTATATAAATTCATATGATAGATTAAATAATTTCCCATTTTCATGTTATATAAACAAAACACATTCAAGAACATCCTTATTGGGAAACTGGTCCCTTTATCCCTAGCCTGAGCCACTACACCAAATGAAAAAGGACTTTCTCTAAGGTCTGAAATGGGTGGTTTTCCCCCATGTTGTTGCAACGGAACTCCGAGGCTTCAACAGACGGATGAAATGAACTAAGAACATGAGTTGATTATAAGTAATGACGCCTGGGATGTGGTCCCTAGACCAAAGGAAAAGTATGCTGTCACCTTTAAATGGCTCTAAAAAATCAAACATATAGTTGATGGAAGTGATAAAACGTTTAAGGTCGGGTCCATTACCCAAGGCTTCTCTCAGAAGGAAGGTATAGACTACGATGAGATATATGCACTGGTTTCCTGATATACTACCATTCGTTTGATTATTTCTTTTGTTGCATCGCAAGGACAAAATCTACATCAGATGGATGTCAAAACTTCCTTTTTGCATGGTCTGCTTAAGGAAGATGTATATGTGGAAAAAAAAATTGGCTTCGAAGTTTGACATCAATATACACATGTATGCAGGTTGAAGAAAGCCCTCTATGGTTTGAAGCAAACCCCATGGCTTGGTATGAGAGGATCAATAGCTATTTGATGAAATTGGGATTTACAAGAACTGAAGCTGATCAAAATCTATATTTCAAGGTTGATCATGACAATACTCTCATTATGGAAACTATGTGGAAAATCTCATCCTTACATGGGTAGATCCTCACATTCATCAATGTAAGAGGTAGTTGGTATCATAATTTTAGATGAAACACCTAGAACTTATGCACTACTTCCTAGGCTTGGAGGTCTCGCAAAATCAAAGTGAAATTTTCCTTTCTAAAGGAAAACATATTGTGAAGCTACTGGAAATATTTTGGTATGGTGGACTGCAAGTCCATGACTACTCCGATGGAACTAAAATTTAAGAAATTATGTGGAAGTTTTGTTGGGCCCAGTTTGGGAAATCCTACTGAGTATCGTGAACTCATGGGGGCACTTATGATCTTAGTGAAATCTCATCTACACATATCTTCTTGAGTGAATACATTGAGTCAATATATAGTCGAACATTATCACATACACTGGATTGATGCCAAGAATATTTTGAGATATCTCTGGGGCACAATGAATTATTAATTGAAATACACTTCTGGGACATTGACGCTCCATCGATATACTAAGGTTGATTGGGCTCACAGTGTGGTGGATCATAAGAGCACATATGGATGTTGCTTCACTCTAGGTTCTGCTTTGATCTCTGGATAAGCAGGAAGTAGAAATCAATTTCTTTGATCACCATTGATGCTGAATACATTGCAACAATTATGCCATATTATAAATTTTTTTGGTTGAGGAAGCTCTTTAGTGAGTCTTTTGGGCATATTTTGGATATCACCATGATATATTGTGAAAACCAAATTGGGATTCATCTTTCAGAGAATCTTATGTTCCACGAACACTCCAAGCATATTGATATCATGTAACACATTATTCGAGATATCGTACAACGTGTTGGCGTAATGATCCATCATATTTAGACTGATGAATAGGTCACATATATTCTCATGAATCCCCTAAGGAAGGTCAAACTCTTAACCTTCAATGAGAAGCTTCGAGTCGTGGACATACCCAACTATGGGGTCCCACTTGAGTTGGATTTTGAGCTCTGGGAGCTCTGGGGGGCTAGGGGTAGCTTCTTGGAGTTATAATATATCCATAGGAGAAGGTTCACCTTTCATTAGTAGTGTGTTATTCCCCACATATATGATATTGAGATGGTTTAAACTCTCTTGATTTATGCCCTACATACATCCTACTCATGTAGTCTAAGACTCATGGAAAGTACCTCTCATCTAGAAAATGAGTTGGGAAATTAGGAAAGAGACCGTAACACTGTTGATAGAGGTATCGTATATTGTCATAGTCTCTATGCTAGGATGGATTGTGTCAAACAACTTGATATGGGATCAAGTTTGGTTGAGGTTTCTACCTCTAAATTGATTTCGGGTTAGTGGAGAGTGGCAAGGGATTGTGACTCACTCTGGATCAAGTATTATTAATTATTTCTTCATGATTCAAAAAAGGAGAGTAGAGAAGAGTATAGGGATGGTAAGATGACATAGGATGATGACATGGTACATGATGATAGGATTTCATAGGTTTACAGATGGATTGAGGAGTGAAGTTCTCTCTAGTTGAGAGGGAATGTTAAAATTGGAAACTAGGGAAAAACTCCAATTTAGACAACTCATATGAAGAAGATGCTATTTTTTAATTCCTATTTATGACATGTGCAATATTTATCTAAATATCATCTTGTTTAGATGAGCACAAGTTGGATTTTGAATTTATTTTCTAAAACATGTGCAAATTATCAAGATTAGCCAGAAATGTAATGTAGGCTCACAAGCCCCAATAGATGTGTCTCCACTCCTCATTGAAGGATATAAATAGGAGATATTCACTCCTCATTTTGGACATAACTCATCTCATCATTTCTCTCTCTCATTTTTTTGTACCTCGCAGATGTGACAAAATCCCTGATTTTGTGGGCTGAAATATTCAAACTGTTCTAAGGCTGCAAGAAGAGAGTTAAGAACCATTGACCAAGGTTCAAAATACATCATTTGAATTCAAATTTCTGGCATAAGTACGATTTTTCTAGGTTGCAGCTATTGGCACAAAAAAATTATAAATTATGGGAATTCTGACCAGCGTTGACCGCAACATTTTGACCGTAGAGTTGACTTTCAATTGACCAAGTTTGACTGACTTTTTATAAATTTTTTGGGCTGAATTTAATCATTGTTGGAGGCCACATTAACTAAGTTTGACCATACTCATTTTGTGAAGTTTTCTTGCCGGTTTGACTAGTGTTGAGTTTCTAGTTAGGGCATCCCTTTGAGTGTTGTTTGACTGAAGTTTTTGACAAGGGAATTTTTTATATTGTAATCTCTCTCTCTATGCTAAACTTTCGAAGAATAATAAGAATATTTAATCAAAGGGATTTCCCCACATTGGGGTTTTTCTCTAGCATCCGCCAAATTCTATGTCGTTTTTCCTTGGATTGTATTCTTTTATTTTTTTATGTTCTATCAACATTTACTCTCAATGTTAATGTGATTGCTAATCTAGAAATTGAAATTCGTTTTATAAGAAAATTTACAAGTAAATTAATCTAAGCATAGAACAAATCATTATTATCTAAAATTGACATTATACCCTGCAAAGGAAAATCTAGAAGCTGAAGGCTCCATAATGATAAAGGTGAAATTCATGACATCAAAAGGAGGAGCTCTAAAATTAGTTGAAGGTAGCATGATATCCATCAAAGAGCATAAAGTTGCTGGAAACAAGTCCCTAGTTAAAAGGAAAATAGGAAAGTCCATGGATAAGAGGGAGATTGGTTATATTCCAATATAGGAATGAGTATATTTTCCTAGTTAAGAGGGAGAGATAAACACAATATTTTTGTCTTCACATTGTGAATAAAGAATGGAGGGTAAGGTAAGCATCTGAGATATATTCTGATATTCTTTGAGGATGAGGTAGGCCATCCAACATAAGAGTAGGCGAAGAGGAAATTCCTTAAGGGTGTTCTATTCCATGATAGAAATTGTCCTAAAATGACATACCCTTTGAACACCTCGGTGGGGTATGTTCCTTCAATGACAATGATGACAGTTTGTGTGAATCATTTTTCTAAAATTGTTCTATGATCTTATGGAGAGATAGGTTTCTTAGGCAAGGCCTTGTTATGTGACAATGTTGGTTTCTATGATGATATGCTTTGGCTTACCAATATTACACTTCTTACGAGAATTATTTAGAGTCATAATAACAAAGTACCTTGTATGGATTATGAATACCTCCCTAGTTAAGAAGGAGTGTTGAAATATGTAACTAGTTTTTGTATTCATATTAACATATGTAATCATAATTTTAGTATTTAATGATAAAATAAAAATAAATGTTTTATTATTTTTCTTGAGGCATGAGTTTTATGCTCAAGGGAAATTGATTTTTAGTTCAAGCATCCTTTGAGTTCTTCTAGGTAAATTGAGTCATTTTCATGTATTCAAGACCCCTTTGGGCATGTTAAATATTTTAAAGAATATTCTTTTGAGTCATAGCTAGGCTAAAATACCCTCCAAGACCTTGTCAATGATCCAACCATCAAATCAACCTACAAGGAGATGTCATCCTACTAGAGGAGGACAAGTCAACTCATTAGGGCTCTAGTAGAAGCCTATCTATAAGTAACGTCGACCTCACTTGGAGGAGACACAAAACTAATCAATAAGTTTTATCAAGAAGGGATAGAGGATGAAAAAGTAGCCAAGATAATTAGCAACGAAGATGAAATGAATAAATTAAATTTATAACTATTTTTGGGCTCAAATTGTTCACATGTGTGAAAGGAATAAGACATCATCCATTGAAGTAGTAACATAAATTGTAGTCATTATCAGGGGCATCATTTTTGGTCAATAAAGGTCTCCTTTTCAAGAGGGAGTAACAAGGAAGATAATACAATTGAATAAAAGGAGAAATGAGACAATTTCATCCATCTTTAACCACATTTTTGAACTAGGGTTTCTGCAGGACAGGCTAACATTTTAATCCTCCTATAGCAAGTAGAAATTCTCAAGAAGGGATAAAATTTGAGGTTTTGAAGAAATATTGATCAATTTTAACTTGAAGGAAGGAAAGAAAATCAAGGATTGGTTTTCACTTGTCCTTGGAGGGGTTTTGTTCAAGGGTCATAGGTCTTGGAATTTTTCAATTGAAGGTCTATAAGAAGAGAAAAATTATCGTGGGTTTTCCTCTCAAGAGGAGAAAAGTTTGGCCCTCGATGATAGCCTATGTCTTGTATCCTCTTGTTTCACTATTATTTATGATTTGGAAGGTGTTTCATCATAATAAAATTAAATATAATCAAGACAAAAAACAATCTAATTAAGCTGTCAATATATATATATATATATATATATATATATATATATATATATATATATATATATATATATATATTGTTAACTTAATTTAGATTGTTTTTTCTCTCATTATATTTAGTTTTATTATATATGCCCATATACTCACATGAACACTTGAATTTAAATGTGCTCATTAATTTAGTCAAGGCATCTACAACAATCATAATAAAACTAAATATAATCAAGAGAAAAAACAATCTAATTAAGTTAACTATATATATATATATATATATATATATATATATATATATATATATTTAACTTAATTAGATTGTTTTTTCTCTTGATTATATTTAGTTTTATTATATATGCCCATATACTCACATGAACACTTGAATTTAAATGTGCTCATTAATTTAGTCAAGGCATCTACAACAATATACTAGGTTTTAACCTTATGTTTTAACTTCACTTGAAAATTAGAGTTCTTACCAGAATTAATGACATTATTGCTACCACATTGAATTATATAAACTTTGTGAGTTAACAGTAATTCTAAACATAATTTGATAAGTAAAATGACCTATTTAGAGGCATGCTTAGTCACCATTTTATATGCATGAGTATTAAATAGATAAAAAATATTTTATTGCTTTCTCATCCAAATTATTCCTCTACCAAATAATTAGTGACACATTTCTGCTCATAGATAACCTTCTATCTATAATGTGAAAATCCTATAATATGTGAAACTCCATTATTCCTATTCACTTTCAAATGAGGAAATTTTATTAAGAATATACCATGGGAAATTATTCTAAGAGGAAATTCATCACCAAGGTATACAATCCCACCATAATATTTTAGATAATAAAAGCCATTGTTGATGGAAACTCATATTGAAAGAAGCTTCAAATTTTATTAACCGTTCATTTTATCCTACATCGATTACCAAAGTGGCAACAAAGACATATCCACGATATTCCTAAGAATAATTTTATACTCATATTTAGAATCATCGTTTTCCTTTTTATTCTTCTCCTTATCTTACTCTTAATCTCTTCTTAAATTCCCAACCTTGTCGTAGTTCTAGCATTTAGCTCTAGAATTTATATGACATTCATGCCTTTAACTAGATTTACATTTCTCATCTCCTTGTTACATCCCTATATTACTATTGTAGTCCCTTATTGTTGTTAGTGTATCCCTCTTATTGTTATTGGTGTACCCCTGTAGCCACCATATTGTTATTATTGTGCCCCATAAAAAGACATTAGTATTATTGTTTCGCCCTTACATTATTATTTTTGGGCTGGCTAGGATTATATTATGACCTCATGGACTCCTATATATAGAAAGGATGTTTTCTCATTTGTATCATCCAATAATTTTCATTTATCTAATTTAAAGGAAGTTTCCCCCTCAAAGTGGCTGATTTATAAGGCATTGATCTCTCTTTTCTTCTATTTTACGAGCTGGTTTCATAACATTTTGTATGAGAGCATTGGATTGTAGGGCTCGTTGCTTCAAAAATTTCATCATGGAATTTTCACTATAAATTTTTTGACAAAGGTTCAGATGCTAACAAAAAACACCCATTTAAGCAAACACCTCAGGACGTTTGTGTCAAAATTTCAGATATTGGTTCCCAATATTTTCAGAGATATGATCTATGGAATTTAGGGTTTTTCCAAACTCTCAAATTTCATCTCAAAGAGGTAACCTTTGAATAAATGTCATAACTCTCTCTCTGAGCATTGGATTTGAATTCCGTAAAAATTTGTCGAAATTACATGAAAGGTAGATTTTTGTGTATCATTTTAGAGTCAAAGGAGGAAATAATGACATGTGGCAAGTCATACAAGTTCGATTTACTAAACAAGTCCATAATTTGGTCATTGTGGGAGATTGGGGATAATTTTCTCTTGAAGAATCCAAATTAGGTCATACCTATGGCATTGGAAAGAGGACACATAGGGCTATTACAAGACTGAAGCTTAAATATTAGGGATATGAAATTACAAAGATACATAATTTTCAATATACAGCTCCTCAAAATCAAGAAAAATGTGTGTATTTGTTTTTCAAATTTCACAAGTCTTGTTTGAAAATATTTTTGAAGTGATTCCAAGCACATATTGAAACATAGATATCAGTATTGGATTCTAAAATGCCCCCTAAAAGGAATTAAACACCTATTAAGCCTTCAAAAGGCTCTACTATGACTGATGAAGAGGAAGAAGTGTAGCATGACATATCAAAATTACAAGAGCAAGTGCACCAAATTTCACTCTTGTAAAGAGCAACAAAAAATGAAATGGAAGTTTTTAAGAAAGGCGTGAAAGCTAAGATGGATGGTTTGAAGAAAGGCACATAAGCTAAGATGGATGGTTTGAAGAAAGGCACGAAAGCGAAGATGGATGGTTTGAAGAATGACCTAGTAGATAAGATGGATGGCATGGAAGCTAATATGGATGACATCGATGAATAAAAGAATGACAAAATGGAATACATGTATAATGATCTAAAAGAAGACATGGAAGGTTTGAAGGAAGGTTTGGAAAAGTTGATACAAAAAATGATTCCTAATGGTGAAAATATATTAGAGGAAACTCATTATGAGAAGAAAATAAATGTTAGTCGTCATTTTGTAAACTCTAACATTGGAATGAAGAACCACCATATTCCAAATATCGATATGAGGAAGTTTGATGGCAAGGATCCCATAACATGGATACTACAGATGGAGCAAATACTTTGATCTCAATAATTTTCAAAATGCATAAAAGGTATGCATTAAAACTTTATGTTTAGAAAAAAAATACATTTGTATTGTATCGATGGCTTTGCTCCCATATAAAAGTCGTCACTTGTAAATTTTTACGGAGGAAATGATAGGACATTATGAGGATACAAAGGGCAACACCTTCTTTAGCCAATTGATAAATCTAAAAAAAAAAGGGTTTAGTGGTGGAGCACATTGAGGAATTCCGAAAATTGAATAGAAGGGTAGATGATATTCTAGAGGAACACACGATTGATGTCTTCATAGGGAATTTGAAGGATAACATCCAACATGAGGTTCCCCTTCTGGAACCTCATTCATTGGAAAAGGAATTTAGGTTGGAAAGACACATTAAATGTAAAATTATGGTGACAATGAAGCCTACCACTCACATCTATAAATATGGAAGTGTTTCTACTCCTCGCCTAACACAACCTACAAGGTTGAAACAAAAAAAATTCAAAGAAAAAAGATCAAAAGGGCGTTTCTACAGTTGTTATAGAAAATACACTAGAGGTCATAAGTGTGTTGAAAAGAAATTATTTTACATAGATGGTGAAGAGGTGGAAGAAAATTAACAAGAAACTTCAAAAGAAGAGGATATACACCAAGAACCAACCCTATATAAATAAGAAGTGAGTTTGACCATATCCTGTAATGCATGGTAGGAATTAAAACTCCTAAAACTCTCAAGACAGGAGCATATATCAAGAAGAAAAAGGTAATAGTGTTGATTGATTCGGGTAGTACCCATAATTTTATTCATTCTAAGGTATCCAAAGAATTGAATTGCTTCATATACCCAACACTAGACTGTCAAGTGATGGTTGAAAATGGAGGAACTATAAATTGCTCTAAAAATTGCCATAATGTCAAGCTAACCATTCAGGAATATGTATTGAATATTCCAATGCTTTCCATTCCAATGGGAGGTGTTGATGTTGTACTAGGAGTACAATTATTACAATCTTTGGGGACGGTAGCTTTTAATTTTCAAGAAGTTTTCTTGAATTTTTTTTCAGAAGGAAAGGAATTTGAATTACGGGGTATCACAGGGAAGATGGGAAAGGAAATAAGCTCTAATGTCATGAGAAAGCTTCTAAACAAATAAGAACGAGATGTAATTTCACAGTTATGCTCACTAGAAGTTCCCACACCAAAATCACCTATTTCTCCATATCTCAAAAAATCCTTGGACAATCATTCCAATGTGTTTGAAACTCCCAAAGGACTCCCACCTATTCGTGATCATGATCATTTTATTCATTTGATTTCAAGAAGTGTTCCTCCAAACATCAAGCCTTACAAATGTCCTTATGTCCAAAAGAGAGAAATTGAACGTATGATTGCTGAAATGTTAGAGGCTGGTATAATTCAACCTAGTAAAATTTCTTTTTGTGCTTCAGTAGTATTCGTGCACAAGAAGGATGAATCATGGCACATGTGTCTAGATTATAGGGAGCACAATAAGTGCACTATTAAAGATAAATTTCCCATTCCTGTGATTGACGAATTATTGGATGAATTACATGGAGCAATTTATTTCACCAAATTGGATCTTCATTCAGGATATCATCAAATTAGAATGAAGGCTGAAGACATTCCAAAAACAACATTTTGAACTCAGGAGGGCCATTATGAATTTTTTGGTCATGCCATTTGGCCTTACCAATGCACCTTCTACATTTCAAGGGTTGATGAATTCCATTTTCAAAACCTTATTTAGAAAATTTGTACTAGTATTTTTTGATGATATACTAATATACAATAGGGCTTGGAAGGATCAGTTTCAACATGTTGGCATGGTGCTCAAACTATTGCAGGAGAAACAATTATATGCAAAAACCTCCAAATGCTTCTTTGGAGTACAAGCGGTGGAATATATGGGTAATATTGTATCTCATGAGGGTTTTAAGGTAGACCCTAAAAAAACTAAAGCCATTAAGGAATAGAAATTCCCCACAACCATAAAGTAGTTGCGAGGATTTCTTATGTTAACATGGTATTATCGCAAGTTTGTTAAGAATTATGGGAGAATAGCAGCACCTCCAACAACATTATTGACGAAAGATGCATTTTCATGGACTCCTGAAGTAACTATGGCCTTTAAACATCTTAAAGACACAATGTGCCTAGCACCGATCTTAGCTACACCAAACTTCACAAAAAAATTATTGTGGAATGTGATGCCTCACGAAATGGAATTGGTGTTGTTTAAATGTAAGAAGGAAGACCCATTGCTTTTGAAAGTTGTCCAATCAAATGAAAGTATTTACAGAAAGCTATTTATGAGAAATAAATTCTGGAAATACTACACGCATTAAAGAAATGGTGAACTTACTTAATGGGAAGACACTTCAAGATAAAAACTGATCATGATAGCCTTAAATACTTTTTAGAACAAAGACTATCTTCAATAGAGTAGAAAAATGGGTCATAAAGATGTTGGGTTCTGACTTTAAATTCATCTACAAAAAAGGGAAGCTAAATTTTGTTGCAGAAGCACTCCTAAGAAAGAATGAAGAGGTGGAGGAATTGCTTTGTGTCATTTCTATTATCCAACCATATTGGATAACCAAAGAAAGGGATCAATGGAAGAAATGCTAAGACTATGGACACTCATTCAAAAGTTACAGAAAGATCCTGGTACATCTGATACATTTAGTTTGAAAATGATTCCTTATGGTACAAAGATCGCTTATATATTTTTAATAATTCCCAAAAAAAACAAAAAATTATTTTGGAATTGCACACCACCCCCTTAGGATGACACTCGGGATTTTTAAAAATTTACCACAAGGTGAAGAAATAATTTTCGTGGGATGGCCTTAAATCTAATATTCAAAAGTTTATGGAAGAATGTTGGGTTTTCCAAAAAAATAAATTTGATACAATTAAGACCCAAGGTATTTTACAACCTTTATATATTCCAAGTCAATGTTGGGAGGAGGTTTCAATGAATTTTATCACAGGTTTACCGAAGTTCGAAGGAAAGAGTGTCATCATGGTGGTAGTTGATAGACTTACCAAGTATTATCTCATCCATTTAAAGCAAGTATAGTTGCTACTGCATTTATGGAAACAATTCAAAATCTACATGGAAAGCCAAAGAATATTGTAAGCGACAGCGATCCCATTTTTACTCGAAATTTTTAGATGGATTTATTTTCTTGTTTGGGTACTCAACTAGCTTATAACTCATCTTATCATCCTCAATCTGATGGGAAAACTGAGATAATGAACAAATTTTTGGAAGGATATCCTCGTTGTTTTGTATCTGATAAAAAAAAAACCTGCGTTAAGGGGATACCTCTCATTGAATGGTGGTATAACACTTCCTTCCATACTGCGGAAAAAGTGACCCGATTTATGGAACTTTATGGATATCATCCACTGTCCATCAGATCATATTTAAGAGAAAATTATCAGGTTCAAGCAGTGGAAGATTACTTCGGGAATCAACACGAAGTTCTCCAACTCTTAAAGGATAACCTAAATTTGGCACAAAATCGAATGAAACAACAGGAAAATGAACATCGCAACGAGAGAAGTTTTGATGTAGGAGACTTGGTATTTTTATGGATACAACCATACAAATAAATGTTGCTCAAACAAGCTAAGAAGGATAATAAATTATCGCCAAAGTACTATTTCCCTTACATGGTGTTGAAAAATATTAGTATTATGGCATACAAATTGGGGCTTCCTGCTTCATGTCAAGTGCACCCAATTTTCCATGTTTCATGCTTAAATAAGGTTATATGTGTCAAACTTCTATTTCAAACAATATTGAGAGAACTTGATGACGAAGGAAAAATCATATTGGAACTTGAAGTAGTCACGAAAACAAGAACTTTCAGGCTACAGAATCAACCAATTTCAAAGTATATAATCAAGTGGAAGAACTTACCCATTGAAGATTCTAGATGGTTTGATGAGAATTTTATATAGAAGCATCCAGAGCTACTCAAGCGTTAAGGAAAACATTTTTTTGAAGGAGAGGGGCATGTTAGATCCCTATATTACTAGTCTAGTCCCTTATTGTTGTTAGTGTACCCCCTTATTGTTATTTTTGTACCCATGTAGGCCCCTATTGTTATTATTGTGCCCCATAAAAATACACTATTATTATGGTTGTGCCCTTACAGTATTATTGTTAGGTAGGATATGATTATATTGTGACCCCATGGACTCCCATATATGGAAAGGAGGTTTTTTCATTTGTATCATTCAATAATTGTTCATTTACGTAATTTAGAGGAGGTTGCCCCCTTGAAGTGATTGATTTCTAAGGCGTTGATCTCTCTTTTCTTCTATTTTGGGAGCTGATTTCATAACACTCTGTTTTCTTTCGTTTCTTCTTTAATCTTCCAATAACATCCAATGACTAATTTATGCTAGCCTACTAGAGGAGGAGAAGTCCGCTCATTAAGGCTCTAGAAGAAACCTATATATAAGTAGCCTAAAAATCATTTGGAGAAGACATGCAACTAATCAAGAAGTTTGATTAAGAAGGGTTAGAGAATAAAAAAAGACAAGATAACTAGAAAATAAGAGGAAAATAATATATGAAGTCTCGAACTATTTTTGGGCTCAAATTGTTCACATGTGTGAAATTAATAGGACATCATCCTTTGCATTAGTAGCATAAATTGCATTCATTATCAAGTTCTTAATTTTGGGTCGATAAAGGTATCCTTTGCAAACCAATGTAAAAAAGAAGAGAAAACAAGTCAAGCGAAGGAGAAAGGATACAAATTCATCCATCTTGTAGCTACACCTTTGAACTAGGGTTTCTACACAAAAAGCCAAAATTGGAGTCCTACCACAACAAGCCAAAATTCTCAAGAAGGGCTAAAATTTGAGGTTTTGAAGTATGTTTGATCAAGGCTGACTTGAAGGGAAGCAAATCAAGGAATGGTTTTGAATGGGTCTTTTTTAAAATTGGAAACTTCGCAAAATTCCACCTTGGGACAACTCATTTGATGGAAATGGTGTTTGCATTGAATTCATCCTTTCATGAGGACAAAAATTGATCTAAACATCATCTCCTTCAGACAAGAAGAAGTGTGATTTTTAATTTATGACCACACATGTGCAAGTTATTCAGGTCAGCATCAACTAAATTTAGGCTCAAGGAGCCCAATGGACTTGTCTCTTCACCCACCGTGAATGTTTTAATACAAGTGACCTCACACCTCATTTAGCATGATCATCACTTACACATTATTCTCTCTCTTCATCAGATTAGTTTGTACAACTATTGGGCAACCTCTCTCTCTCTCACGCATGGCAAGAAGCTCGAAGTTTTATGGGATAAATTGCAAAACTGAAATTGCAGAATTTCATAGATTTTGACCAACATTGACCAAGGTGATTTTGACCACTATTGACTATAGTTTTTGAGGTGAAATTTCGATTTTTCTAGGCCATATTGACTCGCACATAAATACATATTTTCTTGGATGTTTAACCTACATTGACCGAGTTTGACCATAATTTTTATGACTATTTTTGGTTGATTTTGATTGTTTCTCGAGGCTAGGTTTGACTTCCTTTAACTAAGCTTCAAGGCAGGTGTTGACTGTTTTCTTGACCACCTAACTTTATGGTTACTACTGAATTTTGATTACAATTGAGTGCATAATTTCACAGGATTGTTTTGAATTTGTATTGGCCTAGTCAATTTAAATTTTGTACTCTCTTTGTGTGTTGAAATATTGAATAATAATAAGAAGAATTGATCAAAGTGTTTTCCCCACATTAGGGTTTTTTTCACCGCATCCTTAAAATTTGATCTTCTCGTGTCTTGGATTGTCTTATGCATTTTATTTTAGGTTCTATCAACATTCTTTCAACGTGGTTAATGGTTAATGTGATTGGTACTCGAAATAATTAGAAATTGGCATTGGGCCGCTAAAGGAACATTTAAGGAGTACTATATTTACTTTATCCTTCCCAAAATCACACCTTGGGTGAATGGAATCAATATATCATAGATAAACTAGGGAAACTACAAGAAATGTAAGGGAATACATGCTAGTATATATGCCACAAATTAGTCCTATCTTATTAATGTATATTGCAAAAAACAATTTTTGGAAATCAAGGTGTTTCTATTCAAAACATTGGTAATAAACATATCTCATATTAATATAACAACAATTATTTATGTTGCATGAAAAACTAACATAAAAACAATAAAAATAAGAGGAATAACACCCTCGTATTACTCGACCCATATGAAGCATGACTCATTACATCTAAATCACATCAATAATACAAGGTTTTCTTACAATACAAATCAAAAAGTGAAAGAAAAAAATGTGCAAAGAGACCTTGGCATAAAAGATAATATCCCTCCATAATGCTCCAAACATGTGGCAAGAAAATTAAGTAGAAATGGGACAGTCCCTCAAACCCCAAAGCGTCAAATACCATTATAATGGAGAGATATTTCTTCCTGATATAGTGTGTCTTTCTTCTCATACAATTAAAAAAAGAATTGCTAACTATATTACAATTTAAGAAAATAATATAATAATGGAGTAGTTAGATCCCTTCTAAATCTATGGCTCATTATGTCACAATACCTGGAAACAACTCTCTCCAAGGCAACTTTCCCTTAACCCAAAATATGAAATAAAAAGTTCAATATGTGGAAACAACCCTCTCCAAGGAAGCTTTCCTTTAACCTAAAATAGGAAAGAAAAAGTTTAATAAGTCTCCAACACAAGGTGTATAATTAAAATTACGGAAGAAAAATAGGTCAACGTAAACAAATCCACAAGGTTTCACCTTCCAAGAGTGGATTTAGATAAAACATAAATAAGTAATGTTTAGTCTAATAGGATGTTCTCAAGGGTCCCTATACAAAATCTCAGGAAATGTACCTTCCAATGTGCACTGGAGAAAAAAATAAGATCAGATTTCTAGGAGATTACTCCATATTAAACCTCAAGAAATAGTGAATGGTCTACATATGAATGTACCCAATCCATGTTTGAATCCAAACAAAATCAACTATATAGTTTAATGTGAAAGATGCCAAATAGATGGAGCACTTCACAAGAAATGATGTAATAGAACTCCATAATAGCAAGTGGACCATGATGACCAAGAGAATCCAAGGAGATAATGATGACTTACGATTTTAGCCATACCAAAACTCGATAAAATAATAAAATATATATGTCCAAGAATATCAAAAAGTATTTTCATAATTTCTCTCCAAGAATATGCTCCAAATATATTAAAGAGACCAAAAAATAACATGCAAAAGATACAAATTTTACCCTCCAATTATGTCACATGCATGCCATTAAAATCCTTCCATAACAAGCTCAAATTAAGTGATATATGTGAAAAGTAAGGGAAGGGAGTGATTAGTGTAACCAAAATATCTATACAATAATTATGACATAACATATAAGAGAGGTGTATCCTAGAAAATGTTACATGTAACTTTCTCAACTACCAAAAAAAGTATATACATGGATGTGCATTGTGTCCTAGGAAGGGGTGCCAATATAGTTAGACTTCATCAATATCCATGTATGAATAAGATGTTATTTCCCAATTCCAACATTAAATCCCACTAAACCATATGTGCGAGAGAGAGTGACACATGCCCAACAATAAAAGAATGATATAAAGTTTGGAAAATGTGCCCAAGAGACTCTATAAGTAAACCTCAAATTACCTATAAAAGTTTGAGCTACTACAGAGTGAAGTAGTTAGGATTCTCATGTTAGTGACCTTTAGGGTAAAAATGGATTAATTTAACTAACAAATGGATTAGTCAATCTCAGCAAGTGTGCACAAGGGATAGTTAGTGCTCAAATGAAACCATAATTCAACATCTAAGTGGTCACTGACAAATCAAATCAACAAGAACTTGTGGGACAATGTAGGGGGTGCATTCCAATGTATTCTACCTTGGAAAAAGGATGTGTTGGTGAAACCTGAGGAAAAGGCTTCCCCATTAAATTTGCATGTACCCCTATCACTCTAATTAAAAATTAGGAAGTAAATGCACATGGTACTAAGTTTAAATACAATTTAATAGCTAGTGATATTTCCTAAAAATATTTTCATGACACAAAAGCTTTACCTAACCTCCGCAATCTAAAGACTAACAATTTAATCTTCAAAAGGAATCCATGGGGCACTAGACTCAAATTTACCACAAGTGGTGAAATTTCTAGGTTATGTATTAAACCAAAACGGTTAGGTATGACTTATAACAAATTAAAAGTGTCCAAGGTGATAATTAGATTCATTATGAGGGAAATTTTCTTACATGTAGATAGTCTATGTGGGTATCACTCCATGAGTCAATGGAATTGAAGCTAATCCAATTTCTTCAAAGAAAATAACTGTTAGTTCAGTGTTCATTAGTTATTACAAGGAAGTCTTGTATATGGAACACATATCAGTTCTAGCGAAGATACATATGAGGAAGGACTGATCTACAATTGATTCCAAGTTTAGTTCAGAAGGGTTAGATGAAACTAGTGTTCATAGGAGTACAATTGTGAATTTGAAACTCTATATTTCTTGAATCAAATGATTATTCCTTGTGCAAATTGCACCAATCATAATTGAAATCCCCTTTAGTTGCTACAGATCTCAGTACCCTATGAGAGAAATGGAAATTTTCTTAAAGAAACTATCACAATCATAATATCAGTGTTTAAATTTCTTGGAGCATAGTGGTTACTATACTTGGGAGAGTGCTCACAAACTTCCATGGGTATGCACGTTGTACACTAATCACAGAAAGTACAATGACACTTGATGTTGATTTAATGAATAAAGTCATAGGGTGGAGTGGAGTCCCTCTTTCCTTAATAAAAATTTGTTTTTACAAGAATTCAAAACATTTTTTAATATTTTTTCCAATTTGTAGATTCAAAGTTTGAGTTAGTTATAGATCTCTAAATTCATATTTTAGTTTTTTTTTATTTAACAAACTGAATAATTTCATTACAATTCAACAACTGATCAATTAGTTGGAGTTTTCCAATAGTTTGCAATGTTGGAATTCCATTTACACCAAGAATGGCATCATTGTGGCTTTGATACCACAATGAAAATAAAAGTGTTTTGAGAGAAAATTCATTAATCCAAGGAAAGGAAATTTACATAATAGATTTAACAGCTTACAATAGTCACTCAATGTCATTGCATGAGGACAAAAATAAGCTTTAAATATGTGTATGTCCTAAGTTGAATTAGACAACTTATCACAAATGACAAGCCTCAATTTAGACTTAGTGCAATGCTAATACTAAATAGATCTACATTAACAATAGAAAAAAATATAACTATATAAAAAATATAGTTTTTAAATTAAATTATTTTTTTATAATCATATGTAACATATGGACTCTTTTGATTATCATGCTTTTGATATAAAATTTCTTAATTTTTAAAAATTACAGATTGTAAATAAAAATATCTTAATAACACAAATCCATTTTTAATCAAACCTGAAAGATTAAAAAACACATATATCTACACTCATTGACTTACTGAGCTATAAAATAAAATAGGATGTGATAAACTATATGATTTACACTATTATAAAATAACACAGAATGTAATACATACTATATAAAATAGTAAAAAAAAGCATATATATTAATATACCACATCTGATATTAACTTCAAATATATGAGATTTACAAACTGATAGATATAAAATGCTTCAACTCAATTAATGTACAAGGCCGCATTGCAACGTATATCATCTTGGCAATGTGTATAATCCTTGCAGTGTTGGGGAGAGCGAAGTCCAGGGGAGCAGCCTGAGGAGCAAGCAGAGTTAGAGGTCATGTCAGGTTGGCTACGTCATGTCCACCTGCCATCGCCGTTTCACTCAATTTAAGTTCAGAGTCTGGTTGTTAAGGCTTCAGTGGACCAGCTTGCTTAGAATATTGCATCTTACACAATCAGGCCGACATGGTGGACAGCCAAGCTTCTCTTGGTGGCAACCAACAAGGACTAAGACAGGATGGCGCCTGCTTTTCAGCAGGCTTATAATAACCATCCCCAATGCGATACTGAAATTATTTTGACCCCAAGATTATTTCTTTAAAGATTATTTAACCCTAAGTTTATTCAGCATTGGGTAGTTGCATTTCAACAGGTTTACAATAACCACTAGCAGATTATTTTGACTCTTAAGTTACATTTCGGCAGGTTTACAATAACCACTAGCAGGTTTACATCTGAGTATTCCTGCCTGTGTAGATCCAGGGATACATTATTATTAATGTTTCACTGTTTATTGCTGTTTCTTGTGTTTTTAAGCGGCCAAGGAATAACTACAGCAGATAAATTGAGACACAACGTGAAGAAGGGGGTGGGGAAATTTTGGGAAAGCTTATTTTCTGTAACCCTGCCCTAATTCTGGAAGGAGTAGGAGAATAATTCACTAAGTCGGTGATTTTAGACAAAGACACAAACAAAAACCAAAACCCAATGGAGGACGCGAGGTTACTGAGGTTGCGGCCGCCAGGCAATGGGGGCCGCGAGGTTAGGGTTATGTGGCACCATAGACGACATCGTATTTTGCTGAGGCCATACATCAGTTTATGGAAAAGTGAAAACAATTTTATGAACGTACCTGGGAGAGTAGAGGTGTCTGATCTCCGAAAGAATCTTTCTCTGGGAAGAATAGCAGCTATGGAAACCTGCAGCTGGTACGCCCTCTAATGTCAACCGTCACGAAGTAATGCCGCCAGATCTGCGAGAAGTATTCAAAAGAAATGGAGAAGCAATTCCCTTTTTAGCTCCAAAAATATGGAGTTAAATCAAAACTTAAATTGAGTTAAATCTAAACCTATGCGTGCGTTTTATTTTGTGAGATGACCAGGTCAAATCTAAAGAACTATAAAATATGTGTGTAAGGTGGTTTTTTTTAAATGGTTTTTTTATTTTTTGGTTTTTATTTTTATTTTTTTGAAGTATTTTATATCCTGTGAGGTTGGTATGGTTCTTTATCTTTATTTTATTTTTGAAGTTTGAGTGGGAGGGACCGCATTTTTCTTATACTCATGAATCTAAAGCAACCTCCCATAACCATGTTAGGGGATTAACTCAGTTTCAAAGATGGAAGGCCCAAATATTCATTAAAATACTAAATGGTTGGATTTGGTTAGACTTTTTGTTATCTTATTATTATTATTTTTATTTTATTTTATTTAAAATAGTTAAATTTTAATCATTGAATTATTTGATGCAAGAACCATATATTTATTTGTGTAAGGGAATATTATACACCAAGAAATATTACACACCAATTTAATGATAACATATTAATATTAATGAAATATACATGGAAAGAAATGATAAAATTTAACTAAATTATGAATTTATTTAAAATTTATTATTATTATTAATTATAAAAAAAAATGAGTCAAACACACACACACATATATATATATATATTTTAAATTAGTCAAATATATATACATTTTTAAAAACATGTAAGGATATTTTAATCATGAAGATACACCACCACTTTTATATGGAAATTTTTAAATTTATATATTTTTTGTTACAATGTCATAAGCCAATATCATGGTTTATCCATACCACATAATCATTATGACTTGTTTTGATATGTCATTTTTCTTTGATTAAGTAATTTGATATAAATTAATTAAAGGACATAATTAAGGTTGACATATCTCTTAACCCTTCATATGTGAATACTAATACGAGAACGTCAAATGTGTACCATCCATCTAATAATCACTAATAACTAAAATTCTTAAAAAGATATCATGAAATAAATCTTATGGGACTATTGGACATTACTATGTATAAGTCCGGCAAAAATTTTGAGGTGAAATTTTGACTTTTGTTATTTAAAATGGTTTTTTTTTACTGTATATATGGATTCAACACCCTGCAAAATCCCTAGAGAACTTCTTTTGTGAATGGGCTACCTAGGGGTTAAATTTGATGGGCACCCTACCCATCATACAATTTTTCTATGAGGATCTTATTTTTCAAGTGCCCTTCATATCACTTTTAATATTTCCTTTAACACTTTCATATAACTTAAAGAAAAATAGACAATGTATAAGTGAAAATATTGAAACTAATGCAATTAAATTTTGGAGGGGTTAGGGTGAAAAAAGAAAGAAACACAATGTATAAGTGCAAATATTGAAGCGAATGCAATTAATCTTTGGAGAGATTAAGGTGAAAAATAGCGCCCGTTGCTAAAAATAAATTTCCAAAGTTTCATTTTTTATTAGATTTATTTTTCAAAAACTCCCATGGAAGAGCGAAACGATTTCATCAAACATTCAAATTACAAGAATCTTTTGTTAATGTCTACCCTCCAAAGATCAGGAACTTAAGAGAGCTTAGGTGAAGTTTCTTCTCAAGGAAAGTCTAGTACTCGTGTCTCTGATAGTCCAAGCGATTTTTAATTTGAAGCATTGATAAGATATTTAACCAAATAGTGATAACAGAGAAAAACTAGTGAATACCTTATTAATTAATAAGGGTATGCATGTTCACTCACCAAATATATATTGATAGGCTTGATTAATAAAATGAAATATAAAGACTTTCACTAAGGTATAACTCACTCACATAAAGAAAACAACTATTTCTATAAACATCATGTTTAAACTCACACAATCCATAATGTCAATTTCCCTATTATCTTTAAACCTCTAGCTTAATGGGGAAATGAATTATTTACCACTCTTAACAATATTTTAAAATAAAATGTATAACATAAAAAACATACCCACTTCTAAAGCCTCGTCTAGTAATGTATAACATAAAAAATACTCACTTCTGAAGCATCATTAAGGCATACAAAATGTGATCGAGGTAAATACATTTCAAATTTAGATCTGCCAAGCCCGAAAGGGATGAAATTTCTTTTCACTCAATGAAAAGAGGTTTCCGTCACAAGATATTTGATCTCTCTTTGCATTCCATAGATCATGAGTTAAAATGTATCTAGACTCGTTTAATTATATCCTTTAAATATGTTATGTTCCACATGAATACCATGGGTCGATACCATGGGTTCTCATACCATGTGTCAATACCATGGGTGAATACCATGAAATTATTTTTATTTTAATATTAATTTTTTATTGTTTTTATCTATTTTTGTCAAGTAAAAATATTTTCACATAGTGTGATTTTTATTTTTAGGGATAAACAACACATTACATTACATTACAGCCAACCTTGATCCATCTTAGATCCATCTTAAATGGAGAGCTAGAGGGATCAAATCTCTTGAGATGCACACATCTTTAGAGTGAAAGGAGATTTGATCCCGTAGATACTCAGTTAAGATG
The DNA here is from genome assembly GCA_034641835.2 of Pinus albicaulis. Lineage (NCBI taxonomy): Eukaryota > Viridiplantae > Streptophyta > Pinopsida > Pinales > Pinaceae > Pinus > Pinus albicaulis. Next base: position 255,820 of record JAXQQM020086464.1, read on the forward strand.
GATGTAAGTTGTTTTTGTTTCCCCCTTTCAATATGCTATATTCCACATGAATATCATTGATTGTCATACCATGGACCAATACCATGATGTTATTTCTATTTTAACGTTATTTTTTTATTAATTTGATTTTACTTTGACTCAATAAAAATGTTTTCACATTAAGCTATTTTTAATTTCATTTTATTTTTACTCAGTTCAAAAATAAATAATTTTTAAAAAAAAATAATAATATACTAAATAATATCGTATTATTTTTTAAAATAAAAATGTTACACTTTAAAATATTATATTCAAAATGTAGAGTACAAAACTATCCCTGGTAAATTCACTATTTTACTTTAATTTTATTTTAGTTTATAATTTCATTTTATTTAGTTTTAATCTTAATTTTAATTTTAATTTAATGCTCCCTGATGCGGGTGCTAGAGCGGTTAATGCAGGTGATGGGACGGAGGTTATGCCGGACGGGAGGCCACCTGCCTTCCCGCAAGAGGAATGTCCATCCCACCTGATACATGTTAATGCTGGTCTTAATGGCAATTAATCAAGGCGCTCATCACAATCTGGATGCAGATCCTCGTGGCATTCTCGACTGTTGTGTTATGGATTCACATCCAGCTCAATTAAATGGATATTCATTACCAACGATCTCCCGCTGCAGCGATGAACTGTTAAAATCCATGGCCCCATCTCCCCCAGCACCGGTGAATTGGAGGTGCCATCCTGATGCTGGTAATGCAAACGAGCGCCCCAACACTGGCAAGTGCAGCCGCATCAATTATTGTTTGGAGTTCAGGGATAACCTTCACATCTCGCTCTCTGGTTCTTGTTTGTCCGCCACTGTCTTTCTGAATTCTCATCCGACGCAACCCCCAGTCAACACTTCAGCTCCCTAGAGTTCTAGCCCCAATTCCACTGCAAGCATGCCCCGCCTAAGGCGAAGAATGCGTTGTAGGCGCGGGTCCACCAGACACACTGGGAGGCGTTCGCCCTCCTCCTCTAGCTCGCCTACTGCGACTTATTCCCCCTTGGATAGCCTTCGCCATCTTCTCCATGGCCGTTTGCTTCTCTCGGGACGCAGATTGGATTCTCCTTCGTCCTCTGCGCTCCCTGCTCAATCCCACAATGCTCTTTTCTCGTTTGACTGCTCCCTCAATCGTCCGAGAGTCTCTGTTACAATCTCTGTCGTGTTTCTTGAGGATCCCCAGGATACGACGGCTGAGAATCCCTTGGATGAGCAGGGTCTTAACTACAACACTAAACAGGACAAGGCGATTCAGGGTTTGGAGGGTCAGCCAAGCGGTAGCAAGGATTTTTTGCAGGGCACCACAGGACACGGTCAGGCGGAACTAGTGGTCACTCCACCCTCCGGGACTGTGGTGCACTCTGTCGATGATATGTCCAATGATCGTGGGGAACCAGACAACTACGGGTGCAGGGTCGAGCAGGAGGCTCCTGATGAGTAATTTTTCTCTCTTTTATGGTTTTCTTCCTATGTTACTGCCCTCTTCAGTGGGCTTGTTTTTTTATTTTCCTGATATCTCCTGTCATGTTCGAATTTCTGTAAGTGATAGTCATCAGTACTCACAGTATTTCGATCCCCTGCGTGGGATTTTTTATGGTGGTTGCTACAGGCTGGTTTCCCTCTTGCAAGGAAGTCTTAAACTTTGTTTTGTCTGTCTAAAATGCCTCAACACTGGGAAATGTTAAGGCTTCGGCCCACTGTACACTACTTTTACTTAGAAAAAAAAATTAATTTAATGCAATTTGACTAAGTCACTCTATTAAGTCACAAGTTATCTCGAACATACCAAAATACATCAAAATACATGGCATTGAGCATTGTTGACACTAAGAACTTTCCACACAATTGAGATAGGGTGAGGTAGTTGTTTCCCACATAACATAGGTAGGGTGAACTAGGGGTTAGGGGTAAGTAGGGTGTAGGAATAATTAAGGACTCCACATATACCTATACCAGGGATATATATATATATATATATATATTAATTATTGATTTTTTTTTATATACTTCTCACTTTGACATTTCTCAAAATTATGTGCAAATTAACCCTCACGTGTTTGTTTACGAATAAAAATGGGTAAATGGGCGTTAAATTTAAACACTAGAGCTATTCATGAAGATTTTGATTTCAATAAATTTGTGTAGCATTTTAAAGAAATTAAACTTAAAAAATCCACGTACTAAAAACAAGGCCGAAATAAACACTCCATTATTTTAATTATTATTATAAAAATTTGATGAACATATACCCACTAATATTAGTGTCATTATTATTCATATATTTCACATCTCATATAAATGGTTATTCTATGTATTTATTTTAAATGATAAACTAGAGTTTAGTATGAAAATTTTCTTAGTCATTTTTGTATTTGTTCACCATTATATTAAAGTATTATATTATATTTTATTTTATTTTTAAATAGTATAATTTACTAATTTATAAATAAAATTTCAACTAATTGTTATTTTTTACAAAATATTACAAGTACCTTCTTGACTGATGAAAGGTTAACTTGGTAAGTCTAAAGTTATTTGAATACTCCCCCATCAACTATGAATAGTAAATTAGTAAAATACTTTCATTGTAAATTTTAATAAATGAGATAAGCCTCCACTCAATTAATAATATTGCTTTAAAAGTATACACATTCACAATTAATTTTTTATAACTATAGTGTTCTTTTTTGGTTAGTTAGTTTTGGTACAATTGGAGGGTGATTTTGATGGAGTGTATAAAGATTATATATGTGAGATTTATGTATATGCTTGTGCACTATAAACCTAGTTTGGGCCACATGGTTGTTGCATGCTTATGATAATATCTATGGTTGAGTGTATAAGACTTATTTTGGTTAAGTGCATATTAACGATGTTTCTTTGTGGCATCCTCTTTTGACTTTGGTGCATCTCATGAGTGATGGTATATGTAGTTAATAAACCATAATCCTGTTGATTTTTTTTTTATGCATTTAATCTATGAGGTTATGATGTGAAGGTATGGGGAAACAAGGCCTTCCCAAGTGATCATTGTATGCATATCAGCTCAGAATGAGTACCTTGAGGGAAACCATGTAGGTTCAAAGAGGAATAGATGAGAATTCCTTACTTTAAAAAGGTCAAGGCATGGAGTCTTGTATCTTTGGAATAGATCAAAGGGCAGAGTCTTGATTCTACTAGCACATGAAGTCATAACAAAAAGTCTTTGGAATAGATCACAGGGTGGAGTCTTGATTCTACTAGCACATGAAGTCATAACAACATGTATTTGGAATAGATCAAAGGGTGGAGTCTTTATTCTACTAGCACATGAAGTCCTAACAACATGGGCAAGGCCCAGATGCTAAGTCCTAACATGTAAGGAGAGGTGCACAATAGGGTGTGGAATCCCTATTATCTAACTTAAAAACACCACTAAGGAGTTGACATCAACGAGGTGAATTGATCTAAGTTCAACTTTTAGTTGAATTAACTCCAATTTACCCGCATTAGACAGTCATTTAAAATCAAAATTATTTTAATAAAAAAATATTAATTACATATTTTTGAAAAATAAATAATAGAAAGTTTTCTAGAAAAGACACATGGGGGGATGAATATTAGAAAATTAAAGTAATTAATATATATGAATGGGCATATATGCTTGGTAGTATATTAAAATATATGAATGATGATTTTGGATCCATGTTCAATTGTTATGTGTGTTTGATTATTTGTTATTAGAATAAGTGTAATTTTGATTACTGTTCCTTTATCCTTTTTAAGGCTTAAGGCTAAAATTTCATGTTGTTGTTTAGTTTTTTTTTTTAACTATTTGTTTATTTTTTTGTTTCTAGACTCTTTTTGGTTTGAGGCTAAATTTTGAGAAAATAATAGAAAATTCACACGGAACTCCCAAATATTTTTCTTATTTATTTTTTGTTAAGGTTTTTGAAATATATACGTAAATTCTAAATTAATAATCTCGTTTCATTAATAATAATAATAAAAATGTTAGGGAACTCTAACACCCATTTTTATAAAAATATTACAATAGTTTAGCACAACGCTTGTACTTCTTTTTCTCATACTTTAGCATTGAACTAGTACCTCATCTTGGTGTAAGTTTCATGGTTTACTTTCAATTTGCATGGATATTTAACTTGGAATTCATCTTCATGTTTTATGGTTTAAGGATATACATTTAAAATAATTCCCTAAAATTATGGGTTTGGAGTCTCTTTCCAATCCTTATTATTCCATTTAAAGGTTATAATTTTGAGATTACTTTGGATTTCAATTTCATACCCTTTTTTTCTATGGTACACTGCCATGATTTTAATATTATTTGAGTAGATAGCTTAGTTTAAGCTTGGAATAATCATACTAATATCCTTGAAGTCAAATTTGAACTAGTTATGGCTAATTTCTCTTAATATGCTCCTGATATTTTACAAGAAAGAAATGAAAACCATAGAATTAAGTTCCTATTTTTTTATACTAGTCTATCAAAAGTTGTAAAGAGATCATTTGAAAAAGAATTGAAATATCTTCTAGTTCTATATTAGATAGGAAATCAATTGTAAAAGAATTGAAATATTGTTCTATCGTAGACCTATTTGTGTGTAGTCTCCATTTAATAGAAAAAAAATATAACTGTATTTTTCCAGATGAAAGCATACATGTCAAGAAAAACCACGATTCAGTATGGAATGAATACTTAGTGTGTCTAGATTAGTAAGAAAAACCATGGTTGATTATGGAATGAAGACTCAGTGTGTGTGTATTGGTAAGAAAAACCGTGGTTGAGTATGCAATGAAGACTTAGCATGTGTGGATTGGTATTGTGTAAGAAATATGAGACTGAAATATCATTAGTGTAATGATTGATTTCATCATACTAATTTGGATTCTGAAATTACCCACACTAATTAGAACTTAATATAAGTTATCCCAACAAGTCATTGTTAACTATGAACGTAGGTGCACAACTAGTGCACATACATTAAATATTTAAAATATATTTTATGAAGACCGTCTTAATGGTTAAGAATGAAATCTTAGTGGTTTCTTTTATGTAATTTTTGATATTTTTAAGTGTTGATTATGGGTTTCTTTTCTCCATGAGATCACTTGAAATTATTCTAGTACTAGGTGAAATATGCCATGCCTAATGAAGAAGGTGTTAAAAATACTTGTAGATGCTAATGGTTGTGGAAACCATTTTAGGGAAAGTTGAACAATGTACTTGCTATGCTATGTCTGAGAGTAGAATCTATATTAACTTATATCTTTAAGGTAAGTAATTATTTGAGTATATAATGAAGAATTGATTTTCATGAAATATAATGGATATTTGTAAGGTAAGTAATTATTTGTGTATATAATGAGGAATTGATTTCCATCAAATCTCATGGACATGATTAAGAAGGGATGATTATGCATACTTTGAATTTAGTGGAATAAATGTTCTTAACAAGAATTTGTTTGATATTTAAATTCATTGCACTCCTTTGATTACAAATGAAGAAAATAAGTTTGGTATAGTGTACACCATTAGGTGATTTAGAATTCTTGTAATAGCCTATCTTGATATAAGTTTGGTATAGTGTCCACCATTAGGTGATTTAGGATTCTTGTAATAGCTTATCGAGGTTGAATTAAATTTATTTTTAAATTCTTGAAAATATAGAAATATATTATTTTGATAAGTTGATGAGATATATTTATATTTTTCTTAAGACAAATTAATTGATTTTTAAATTCTTGAAAATGTAGAAAGAGATTATTGTGATAAGTTGATGAAATACATTTTTATTTTTCTTAAGACAAATTAAGTCAGAATATTGAAAGAGGTTTTCCTATTTTTGTGCCTAGGAAATCCATAATAATTTCCTTAATGAATTCAAGGATTTCATATTGTTGAATTTTATTTAAATAAATAAATTAGATAAATTATGAGGATTCAGGTGACCTACTTATGAGTTGTCTTCCATTGGATGATTGGAAATTGATATGTTGGAATGAAATTAGTCTAAACCGATATTAAATTGGTCCTCAAGTAATGAATGTGAATAACATCAATGGTTGTGGAATTCAAGGAAAAGTAAGTGGTACAAAGTAGGGGTTGCCACTTTACCCTGAGAACTAAAATAATTAGGCTTTGATCTTCAAATTGTTTTTACTATTAGGATTAAAATTTTGGTAAAAATAGTAATTGGTTCCTAATATTTGAGAAGTTAAAATAATTGTTCTTTAATATTCAAATTTTGTTTATTAATAGGATTAAAATTTTGGTAAAAATAGTAACTGGTTCCTAATATTTGTGATCCCATCTATATCTTCTGAAATGAAAATGGGATAAATTTAGAGTGAGAAAGCATAAGTAATTACTTATAAATACAATATCATGTTAGATAAGTAGATTGACATGCAATTGTATATGTATGATTTTCTACCTCTTGTCATGCATGTTTGATTATATGATAGGATGGACCATCAATGTTTTTATACAAATATTTTGGAGCTATTTATAGCTTTGAAAGCTCAATATACTACTATGAGAAGAAAAACATGTCGATGTCAAGTTATTGTAGGTAACTTAAGTAGATTTCATATCAATTACATAAAATTGTAATTCGTTTTGGTATAATAAATTATATAGTTGGTTTTGATATCGAAATATTTGACATTTTATATATTGAAATGTATCTAATATAGTATGGATATAATTCGTACTTGATTAAGAATGGTATATTTTCTTTTTCTTGGAGATGCTTTCAATTTAGCAAAGAATTGAGTTATGAATTGGCATGAGGAAAAATATATAAAATACTTATACATAAGGTAAAAATCTTTATGATAAGAGAATTAAAACCAACTAAGTATCTTGTGATTGTAGGAAAACTTTGGGCCAAGTTTAGTGCAAGAAGGGGAGTATGTAGTGTCCCTTCTTGGTTACTTAGTTTTGGTGAAACTTGGAGGGTGATTTTGATGGAGTGGATAAGTATTATATATTTCATACTTATGTATATCCTTGTACACTATAGACCTATTTTGGGTCACATGGTTGTTGAATTCTTATGATAATATCTATGGTTGAGTGTATAAGGCTTATTTTGGTTAAGTGCATATTAACTATATGTTTCCGTTTTGACATCCTATTTTGACTTTGGTGCATGACATGAGCAATGGTCTATGATTGTGACACAAGAATAAAAGCTACTATGTGGAGTATTTAACTAACCATAATCTTGTTCATGATTTATGATGTGTATGATTATACATGCTTGACCTTGTATTTAACACGATTTTGAACAGAACTTAGTTACTTCCAAGAAGGATGCTCAAATGACTATGGAGGTCATGTATACATGGTCAAATGTGATTCAATTAAATTCATTATGAATTGTGTTAATTCTTTTCATCTATGATTTTATGATGTGTAGGTCTAGGGAAACAAGACCTTTCTAACAAATCATGAGAAACGAGGCTTTGCTAACAAATCATTAGATGGATACAAGCTCACAATGAGTACCTTCACGGAGATGATGTAGCTTCAAAGATGAATATATGAGAATATATGGTAGATATTATGGGGTAGAGTCCTAACTTTCCAAAGATCAAGGCCTGGAGTCTTGGATCTTTGGAATAAATCAAGGCATGAAGTCTTCATTCTACTAGGACGCCGAGTCGTAATCTCAAGGGCAAGGGATATGATTCCTAACAAGTCACTAGAGGTGCACAATAGTGGAGTGGAATCCCTATGACTTAAAAACACCACTAAAGAGCTTACATCAACAAGGTGAATTAATCTAAGTTAAAATTTTAGTTGAATTAACTCCAATTTACCCAAATTAGAGGGTTATTTAAAATCAAATTTATTTTAATAAAAGAATATTAATTACATATTTTTGAAAAATCAATAATAGAATGTTTTCTAGAAAGAACACATTGGGGGATGAATATTACATAATTAAAGTTAATAAATAATTAAGAAAAAAAAATGAAAGGTTGCCACCTCAGGGAGGGTGGTGAATAATATGAATTATAATAAATTAAAAATTGGTTAAACAAAGAAGAACGACTCATTATGATTAAAAATTTCTAGTTTTTTATATTTTTCTTTAATTAACCTTTCTTAGATGAAGATATAGCTAGTTAAACTTTAAATAGTTCGAGTTGTTCTAAAAGATCTAATCATTGACACTAGTTTACCATTTATTTCTTTGGTTATAAATATGTTGAAATTATAATATGTTTTTTTTTTAATTGAATCGTGAATAGAGGCTCCAATTATTAATTCTTCATTTAAATGGTGATAGTGTTAATTACAATCTCTATATGTTCTATTTATTATGAGTGTATTGTTCTTAATTTTCAATTTGGGGATATATGTTTTATTATATATTTATATTTTTGAAAGCATATGTTGAAGAAGAGATACTATTATGTTAAAACATTTATTTTTATGAAATCGTATGTTGAAGAAGAGTTTCTATTTTCAGAAACCAAAAAAAAGGATTACAATAATTCAACTGAGTAAAAAAAACAAACCATGTCATGTAAACTATAATTGGAAGGTGTTTTGTTCATATTCTTACCTATTCTTTAACATCCTCCTTCACTTAGTTGGTTTCCTTTAAGGTTATATATTTATATTTCATCTAATAATAGTTTTATGAAAAATTCTTGTTACAGTCATTATTTTGAATGCATCTAGAACATTGTTCCTCCCTTATGTTTTCCCATAAATATAACCATTATTAATTTTTCACTTAAGAACGTTATCTTGAAATATAACATTTATTATTTTTCTTCAAAATAAAGTCTCCTTGAAATATAATGCTTATTCATTTTGAGAAAAAGAAAAATATATATATCTCTCTCCTTAATTTATTGATGTGATAATTTAGGGCATTGTATCATTAAATACAAAGGTGGATAATGCATTTAGCTTGATGGGTGTGTATATTGGTGGGTTACATTTAGTGTGGTAATCCTTTGTAAGTTTTACTATATATACAATCTTGGTAAATATGACTTTATGATTCCCCTTTGCACTAGGTAGTGGTAATCCTCTCTAAATTTTACTATTTATACATTTTTGGAAAATATGAGTTTATGATTCCTCCCTTTGCACTATGTAGTTTCTGAAAGAGGTTAACCTGGATAATATTTTATAACATTGGTAATGTTTTATAAACTTGCTAATATTTACACTGTAAAGTGTTCTTATTTGAAAAAAACTCTTCTAAACTGCTACGCGTATCATTATGAACCATTAATTTTGGTGTTAGACAATTGAAATAATGTCTACCTTAGAATTAAATATTGTTATTAGTAATAAGTTACAAAGAAGCAATTTTAAAACTCGTTTAACCTTGAGCCAATTCTGACACAGAAACATATGCATAGTGTACAGGATATATAGTAAAAACACTTGAGTTCTTGAATCTGGTTTCAAATTGGAAAGATAATGATGATGATTACTGTCTGATACACTACCTCACTATATTGAAATCTGTTGTAGGTGCCACGATTTGAGCTCTGTGCTACAGGTGTTGTTTTCAGATAGCCATCCACCATTGTGTTGAGATTCAAGAAGATGATGAGCTTAGTGAAAAGTAAGCACCTTCACTAAGTGGGGCCCGCAGGCTATTTTTAGGTGTATGTATATTTTTAGACATGGTGAACATATTCTATAAGTTGCAAGATGCTATTTGTAGATGGTTGGTCAAATGTGGAAAATAGATGAAATTCTGCTTTTAGAATATTGGGCGAAGTCTATTTATAGATCGCCGATCTAAAAATATATCCATGTCGATTATTATTAGCTCTTGATAATAATCTGACAATAAACATCAACTTATTCTCTTGGAGCACTTTATTTCAGTGAACAGATTTGGAAAATCAGGTGGGATGAAGGCATTATGCAATTCCTAGGGTTATTGGTGGCTCATGCATGGAGGACTCACTTAGAACTAAAGTGGAAAAGTTATGACAAAGTTGGAAGAGTAGTTACAGAAGTTGTTATTTAGTTTAACTCAGTTAAGTGAGTTAAACTCAGTTGAGCTAGTTGTATTTAGTCTAACTAAAAGATACACTAGTGATATTTTAGTGAATTAATTCAAAACTAATTACTCACTAAAAACTGAACAAATACAATATTTAACTACTTGCATGTCAGTTCCAGTGGAGACCCACTGGAGAGATAGGTGAAAGGGTGAGATGGACTATCTGTTGTGACTATAGTGATGCATTCAATGCATCTGAAAGACATTTGAGTTGCCAATGAGGAATGCACAGTCAAGGCAAGGCCAATTCAAATTTATTCAGGGGTATTCGTCAGTAGGGATTGCATAGTGGAGGCAGGCTGTCAGGAGACAAGAAATTGGTGCATGGAGATGCAAATTTCTACATGACAGTGTATAATGAATCTACATTTTATTGAGAACTTGATGTACTAAGATTTGTATGAGATTATTACATGATTTTATTGATATGCATAATATATGATAGTTGGGGGCTTTAGATTTAAGCTTTCTCATTAAACAACTATGTTATGTGTGATTGAATTTATTCACATGTGTTTGCAATTGAGTTTTAAATTTATACAAGTTTAACAGTGGAAGGATTTTGTTTTTAGCAAGAAGATAAATATTATTAGATCAGGAGAATTAGGTAATACATCAGTATTAATAAATTTCTCCATGGTATCAGAGAAGTATTTATTACTGGAGATTGCAATTGTAAATAATTGTTGAGTTTGGTGCTGGTGGACAATTCAAATTCGCTGCAGAAATTTCTTGGTGCGACAGTTGAGTATTCATTGAAATGTCTTTCAATGGGTTGTGATTGGAGTATTCCCTTGAGGGTAGATTGAATTACATAGCCTAGAAGGATAGGATGGAGGTGGTGCTTGAAGATTATGGGCTGAAGGAGTTCATCAATAGCGATGTTCCTAAGCCTGCTTCTAGTGATGTTGGAGGACTTGACGCATAGCAAAAGAAGGTAGAAAAGACAAGAAGAATTTTGTTGGAAGATGTGAAGGAAAATATTGTGTCAAGCCTTCACGAGAAAGCCACTCCATTTGAAATGTAGAAGGCTTTGACAGATCTTTTCCAAAGCAGCAGTGACCAGAGGAAGTTGGCGCTGAAAGACAAGCTTAGAAAAATAAAAGTGGAGAAGGGAGATAGTATTCCAAAATATCTCATGAAGTTTATCCATTGTAGGGACAAACTGGGAAGTGTGGGGATTATAGTTGATGATGATGACTTGCTGAGCTTCTCTCTCCTTGGGCTTCTGAAGAGTTGGCATAGCTACAAAGAATCTATCAATGGACGGGAGAAACTGCCGAGTTGGGAGCGACTTTGGTCAGAACTTGTGCAAGAGGAGATAAGGTGAAGTACCAGGGATGGCTCTTCATAGAAGAATGATGATGAAGAGAATTATGCTTTGGCTGCCAAGTTAAGGAAAAGGAAGGGGAAGAAATCCCATCCAAAATCCAAGGCTAAAGGCAAGAAGATGGATTTGTCCAAAGTGAAGTGTTTTCACTATCACAAACATGGGAATCTTGCCACTAACTGCGCATAGAAAAAGAAGAGAAAGAAGGCTACTGGAGATGCAACTGGAGAGGCCTTAGCCTTGCAATTTGAACTTGATTTCTCTTTGATCGCACTCTTCATTTCAAGCTCAATGGGATTGTGTGGTATCTTGATAGTGGTGCATCTTTTGATATGACGGGAGACAAGGAGTTGTTTAGTGACTTGGAGGAGAAGGATCTCAAAATGCATATAGAGATGGGCGACGATGGTAGATACACTGCGATTGACATTGGAACCATTACCTTTGAGAGGGAGTCAGGTAAACCATTTATGTTAAAAGATGTTATGCATGTCCTAGGTCTGAAGAAGAACTTGGTCTCAGTCGCAATGTTGGAAGACAGAGGTTATGATGTTGTTTTTAGCGAGGGAAAATCTGTCCTGCGACATAAAAAAATGGGTCAAACAAAGAGCATATGGATTCAAGTTAAGAATATCTACAAGCTGGAGATAGATGGCTGCGCTGCAATGATGGGCAAAGTAAAATAAGTGTTGAGTCGGGATGAGGGAAAATTATGGCACGGGAGATTGGGCCATCTTCACCATGGCGCCTTGAAGATTTTGCAGCAGATTTATACTGGACTTCCTAAGGGCACTCTTGCAAAGTCAGATCAGTGCAAGGGATGTACTATGTAAGTTTGTGAAGACCACCTTTCATGAGAAGGAGAATCGTGCTTCGATGATCCTGGAGAGAATTCACATAGACATGTGTGGACCTTTCTCAGTTGCTTAAACAACAAAACACAGGTATTATGTTACATTTTTTGATGACTATTCTCGTAGGTGTTGGATCTTCTTCATGCAGAAGAAGAGTGAAATTTTCTCAAATTTATGTGAGTTTAAAGCATTGGTGGAGAAGGAGTCGGGGAAGGAAGTGAAGGCTCTATGGAGTGATAATGGTGGAAAATATATCTCGAACGAAATTCAAAGACTTTGTAGCAAAGAAGGAATTCAAAGAGAACTCATAGTGTCTCAAAACCCATAGCAGAATGGGGTTGTGGAGAGGAAGAATAGAATGATCGTGGGTGCTGCACAAGCTATGCTGCATGATTAGGGCCTACCAATGCACTTGTGGGCAGAAGCATGCAACACTGTGGTTTATGTGAAAAACTGTTGTCCTCATAGAGTACTTGGCATGAGTACACCTAAAGAAGCTTTTACTGGTAAGAAGCCTAATATTTCTCATTTGAATATTTTTGGCTCATTTGTTTACATTCATGTGACAAAAGGCACTAGGAAGAAGCTGGAGCCGACTACAGAAGTTAGGGTATTTGTGGGGTGCACAGAAACACCCCATAATTATCATGTGTATTTTCCAAACATTCGAATGACTATGGTGCGACGGGATATAAAATTCAATGAGGTGAAAGCCATGAAGTCGTCGCTTGAGAGGGAGCTACACTTGCATGTAGAGGAGGAACTTCTTGTTCCAAAAGTTGAGCCTCTAGATGTGGATCAACCACTAGAGGAGATTAGTGGAGTGGAGGAGTCCACTCATGTAGAACCAAACATCAGAACAGGTAGAAAGCATACCATAGAAGCTGAGAGACTGAATCTTGATGTGGCAGAGAATGTAGGATTCCCTACATCACAGTGCAAACAATGATAGTCACCTAATCGATTTACTGGATACATGGCTCTTATGAGCAAGTGTATCATGACAGAGCCATCTTATTTTGAAGAATCAGTGCAAGATCCCACATGGGTAGATGCCATGGTGGAGGAGTATGACTCCATTGTCAGAAACAATGCTTCGGAGATTGTTCCAACGAAAAATCAGTGGTAGATTCGAAATGGATCTACAAGGTAAAGCAAGCTGCCGATGGGAACGTCGAGAAGTATAAGGAAAGATTTGTTGCCTAGGGCTTCTCACAGATCGAGGGGATTGATTATGAAGAAAACTTTGCACCTGTTGCATGGTATTCTTCCATAAGGACTATCCTTGCTCTCTCAGCGTAGATGGGTTGGCATATTCATTAGATGGATGTGAATACTGTGTTCCTTACTGAGATCATTGAGGAAGAGGTGTACATTGAGTAGCCTAAGGGATTTGAGGTCTTCAGTAGTGAGTCGCATGTGTGCAGACTTAAAATAGTGTTGTATGGGCTGAAGAAAGAACCACGTGCTTGTTACACACAGATCGACAACTATTTCACTGGATTTGGCTTCACCAAGAGAGAGGCAGATTCAAACTTGTACCAAATTGTGGTGGAGGATAAGCTTTTAATCATTGTTCTTTATGTTGATCATTTAATACTAACGGGTGATGAGAAGTTGATACACTCATGCAAGGCAGATCTTGCAAAGGAGTTTGAGATGAAGGATTTGGGCCTCCTTCATTATTTCCTTGGATTGGAGATATGGCAGCAAAAAGGTGAATTATTTGTGTCTCAAGGCAAGTATGCTCAGGAGATACTTGGTTATCTTCACATGGAGGACTGCAAGCCCATGGATACTCCTATTCTAGGAAATTGGAGGAAAGAGGATGCTACATTAGCAGAGGTAGTGGATGCCATTGTTTATCGAAAGTTGGTGGGTTCGCTCATGTATTTAGTTAATACAAGACCGAACATATGCTATGCAGTGAGGCATCTTTCATAAGCGATGGTGAAGCCTACCAAGCTCTTTTGGAAGGCAGGAAAGCATGTCTTGAGGTATCTTAGGGGAACATTTGAATATGTCTTATGGCACAGACAGAAAAATGAGCTGAAGTTGCATGGCTTCACAGATGCAGATTGGGCAGACAACCCAATGGACAGAAAGATCACATCAGGAGGGGTTTTCAGTATGGGATCTACAATAGTTTCTTGGTACAGTAGGAAGCAAAGACCTGTGGCACTCAGTTCAATGGGAGCAGAATACATTGCAGTAAGTCAAGATGCATGTGAGGCTATCTAGATGAGGAAGATCCTGGTCAGTTTGTTTGGTTCACATTTAGATCCTACAGTGATACATTGTGATAATCACAGTTGCATCGAACTCTCGATTAATCCTGTTTTTCATGATAGATCTAATCATATTGATATCCGGTATCATGATATTAGATATTGTGTGCAACAGAAGATCATGTTGCCTCAGTACATTCCTATGGAAGATCAGGATGTAGACATTCTCACGAAGGCGATCGGTAGGAGCAAATTCGAATACCATAAAGGTAGGATCAGGGTGAAGGATAATCCCTATCTTTTTGAGAGAGAGTGTTGAGATTCAACAAGATGATGAGCTTAGTGAAAAGTAAGCACCTTCACTAAGTGAGGCCCGCAAGCTATTTTTAGGTGTATGTATATTTTTAGACATGGTGAGCATATTCTATAAGTTGTAGGATGCTATTTGTAGATGGTTGGTCAAATGTGGGAAATAGATGATTCTATTTTTAGAATATTGGGCGAAGCCTATTTATAGATCATCGATCTAAAAATAGATGCATGTTGATTATTATTAGTTCGTAATAATAATTTGACAATAAACATCAACTTATTCTCTTGGAGCAATTTATTTCAGTGAATAGATTTGGAAAATCAGTAGGCTGAAGGCATTAGACAATTCCTAGGTTTATTGGTGGCTCATGCATGGAGGAATCAGTTAGAACTGAAGTGGAGAAGTTATGACAGAGTTGGAAGAGTAGTTACAGGAGTTCTTATTTAGTTTAACTCAGTTAAGTGAGTTAAACTGAATTGAGCTTGTTGTATCTAGTCTAATTGAAATATACACTAGTGAGAGTTTAGTGAATTAATTAGTTAATTAATTCACAACTAATAACTCACTAACAACTAAAAAAATACAACTATTAACTACTTGCATGTCAGTTCCAATGGAGACCCAGTGGAGAGATAGGTGAAAGGGTGAGATGGACTATACGTTGTGGCTATAGTGATGCATTCAATGCATCTGACACACATTAGAGTTGCCAATGAGTATTGTGCAGTCAAGGAAAGGCCAATTCCAATTCATTTAGGGGTCTTCTTCAACAGGGATTGCGTAGTGGAGGCAGGCTGTCAGGAGGCAAGAAATTGGTGCATGGAGATGCAAATTTCTGCATGACATTGTGTAATGAATCTACATTGTACTGAGAGCTTGATGTACTAAGCTTTGTATAATATTATTAAATTATTCCATTGATATACATAATATATGATAGTTGGGTTTTTTAGCTTTAAGTTTTCCCATTAAACAACAGTGTTATGTGTGATTGAATTTATTCACATGACTTTGCAATTGAGTTTTAAATTTCCACAAGTTTAACAGTGGAAGGATTTTGTATTTAGAAAGAATATAAATATTGTTAGATCAGGAGAATCTTACTATACATCAGTATTAATAAATTTCTACACGTTCTTTTAGGTTGTTTTAATTTTCTACTGCATTAAGGGAGGTGAATTTAATCTTCGAGGGTTTTACCATTTCAAAGAAGTGGTATTGGGACCCTCTCTTATTTACCATTTCGTCTAGGGTTTTCAAAGCCTCCCTGGAAGACAAATCTATGATTATTGCTCTTTTTCCACACAGGTTTTTCTTTTGGGTTCTTGCAAAAAGAATAGTCATCTTCAAGGTTCTTTCTGGCAAGGAGATGACAGATTCAGAGTTTCAGGATCTCTCCGCTTAAAATTCACAGTGAGGGTTTTTCACTCAACTTTGTTCTGGTTTATTCTCTGTTAGTTTTGTTTCCAGGTTATGGTTGCTTATTCCTCTGTTTTTCTATGGTTGTTGACTTCTATTCTCGTCGTGCATGGAAAAATATTACTGCAATTAGCCCTATTTTTACCCATAATTATCTCACTAAATTTGAACTAAAGATCAATTTGTTTTACTAAATCTATTTTTTCTACATATATTAAAAGTGCTTTTACCTTAAGTAGATCAATATTCTTTCTAGAGTCAATCATAGGAACCTGGTATCATTATTTGGTATCATTAGGGTTACTGTAACTCCAAAGAAATTGTGCTAATCTACGACCACATGTCTAGACGTTCTCTCAAAGACCAAATTTATCATACGTACATTTCTCAGAAAAATATAAGCCTGATAAGAAACTTAACCAGCACAAATTTGGTTCTAATTCTTTCCTTTTGCAGGTCCTAATGCACAATGTTCAGAACTAAATTGGAAAACAAGGATGAAAATATCTATAGACGAACGCCAGGGTATGTATTTCTTAGAATAATATTGCACATTAGTTTTTCGTGATATAAAAGCTGACCATGTTTTATTGTGATCCACCTATAATGCCATATTTGAAGGATTGGAATAATTGCACATGGGTTGCACTCCAAAGATAATTCACAGAGATGTAAAGACTACCAATATTCTTTTAGACAACAATTTGAACGAAATATTGGGCGATTTAGGTCTTTCATGGATGAAAATCGATGGGGAGTCTTATCACATTATCACTACAGTGAAAGGAGCCAAATGATACATCGATCCAGCGTAAAGCACATACATCCCTGTAACTAAATTAACTATTAGGAGAGGATGAATTCTTTGTATTTTTCCACAGATAATTTTTTGGATTTTTTTAATGATTGTCACAGTTATTTTAGAACTCAAATGTTGACCGAAAAGAGTGATTTGTATAGTCTTGGAGTGGTTCTACTGGAGATGGAGATTATAAGTGGTAGACAAGCGGTTGATGCAAAACTAGGCGCAAAAGAACGAAACCTAGTTCGATGGGTAAGGAATCTGGTAGCTTTTCATCCAAACACATGTTATACTTTATATTCTAATTGGAAATTTCTAAATATTTGAATATTTTTATGAATAAGAATGATACAGTGGTTTAACTTTCCTTCTATGAAAATTTATAAAAACAAAAATCCAATTATAATATTGTATAAATATTGTAACTTTGTAGTTTGTAATCCATCTTAAATTAACAATAATCATGATTACTGGAATATTAGATTAACAATAATCGTGACTTATTGGAATCCTTATAGGTGAGACGGTACCTGGAGAATGAAGAAAATCAGAACAAAATAATAGAAATCATAGATGAAAGGCTCCAAGGAAATTACGAGATGAAATCCATTACTTGCTTTGCTAATGTAGCAATTAGATGTGTTCAGCGAGATCCGTATTTGAGGCCAATGGTAAGGTAGTGGCAGAGCTGAAAGAGGCTATTGAAAAAATTGAGGAACAATATGAAGGCCAATGTGGTAGTGGCAGAGCTGAAAGAGGCTATTGTAGAAATTGAGGAACATGGTGCGCTAAAGTAGGACTAGTTTATTTCAAGTACTAATTAGAATAGTTTAAACACACAAATTTTCACAATGACAGAATTTTTGATGGAGCAATATTTTTCCATATATTTCTGATTTACTATACTAATTCATGATACTTACACGAGTTAATTAATCAATTAAAGAAACAAAAAGACATAACTATTTTTTATATATATCTTAATCTTCTTCTTTTTTGTAAGCTTAGTAGTTCCTTCCCATTTTCTATTAATATAAAAACCAGGCAACATAGATACACAAATTAGACCTCAACCTACCCGAAGGAAACCAGATCTATTGGCCATCTAAGTGCATTGTATGCCATCCAAAACTTAAACTTCCTTAACAATCTACACAAAGCCTTAAGATAACTAATATCAAAGTCTACTAATAATATCATTTACAAAAACTAAAGCTAGCCGTTAAACAAAAATAAGTACTGTAATTTCTAATCATCTTCTGACTCCACCGGGGCGGGGTCTTTGGCACTAGATCCTGGTATTTCAACCTACTGCAAATTTTTGATATCCTTCTCCATTCTACCCAGTCTAGCATACTGATGCAATTGACGAAGGTTGATTTCCTGAATGTTTTTTTTTATGTCTACCAAAGTAGAACCTAACTTTGATTCTCCTATTTCCTGAGTTGACATTACAGCTTATGCCAGCAAACATTTTATCAACCAATAAGTTCTTATTGAGTGTTGGAATAGAGAGATTCTTCCATGATTTTTCCATGGATCTCCAATGATATTATGCAATTCTTCTACTTCCAAATCATACTCAATCTTTGATTTATGAGTACTAGTGAAAATATTTTCAAAATAAACATACCTATAGAATAACTACATATGTATTCTTTTGGTTTCATAGGCCATTTTCCAAATATTAATTTTTATTTAGATATTTATTGAAATGGTATATACCTAATTTAGTATATATTTTAACTTTTCTATATAAGTGACATAATTAAAAAAATTATACGACAAGGCCAAAAGAAAATCAATATTCATGTCTAAATAAGTTTTTTTTTACTCAATTAATTAAAAAGACAAAAAAGACTTAACTACTTTTGATATAAATTTTAATATTTGATTTATGATTAGTCGTTAAAATATTTCCAAAATAAGATACCTATAGCAATATTTATTTTGGTTTCATACACCATTTTCTAAATATTTAACTTATATGTAAATCTTTATTAAATTTGAATTTACCTAATTTAGTATATATTTTAACTTTATTTTATTTTGATTATATATTTTAACTTTTTTTTTGTATGAATGATATAAAAATAAACGTAATTATAAGGTTTAAAAAATAATTAATGAAATTAGAATATTAAAAAATTAATAAATAATTTCATATCAATATTGGTAATCAAACTCATAGATTTATTTCAATTAGAATTATTAGTCCTTTTTTAAGGTTAGTGTTAGTCAAGTTGTTTGGGAGTGTTATTGATTACCCCTAAACAAAAAAATTTAAGCTCAAACAGATTTTCCATTTTATTGGCCTCTTGTGAGTGAAAAAATCATATGTTATAAATATAGTTTCTTTCATATTTTCATGACTCATGAATGCTAGCTAAAATAATGCTAGCATTATTTTAGTTACATTTAATGTTTTCATAAAAACTTTGTGCTACATTTCAAAACATTCCACAATTTCCAGCTATGAAAACGTCTTTCCACTGCTGCCACTAATGAAAATTTTCCACAACTGCCATCTATAAAGAAGTTCAATTGTCGGTTAGACATCCTTACTCTTTTCCTGCTATGTTCAAGGGGTATTGGCTTTGTTTTTTTGCAGAGATAAGTTCTTTGATTAGCTCTCGCTCTTTAATTGGGTTGGTTTCCCCACCAGAATAAGAAGCACAAACTTGTACACATGATATTATAATTTATTTACACCACTTATAATATGATCATGTTTAATTACTATACTAGTGCACTTGCTGAATTTGTCCTTAGAAAAAACGAAATTGGAATATTTTGTTCATTTTTTTGTAGCGTTGACTGTAATATGAAAAACTTCTTATTTTTAGTTCTTCAATTTTTTCTGGTGTTGTCTTTTCTTCTATGATATTTGTATGGGGCCCACTTTTAAGGAGACCTTCTACATCGTATATGTTTCAGGTCGTATGTACAGTATATCATGTGTGAAAGCATTTCCTCTATACTACTCTTTCCTATGGTACTGTTTTACAGCGTTTCCTTTGCAACATATGGTGCAATTGCTAGCTATATGAATTCTTGGAAAATGATATTTTATGATTTATCCATTTGCATTATGTAGTTTAAAGTTTTTATTTTTGTAAAAATATTAGTCTCAAATAATTTTTGAAAGGAGATACTATTAAATGTTTTATAGACTCACATCTTTGGTCATTTTACCAATAGTTCATTTTGGAATGGGTTTAAGTCATTTATTATTATTTTAATGTTGCACTATACATAACACCAAATATTAGTACATGAGCTTCCACAAGGAGTAATTTATCTAGACAGTGTTAAATAACACTTTGTTTTGTTTGTTTGGACTCTTGTTGAAAACAATACTTGTACTATTGTTGAACACAATACTTGAGTCTTTATGTAGGTTGCAAAGGTACTCTTTGATTATGTTTCATGCAATATGCAATGGTAACAATACGAATCTTTATTTCATTTATAGACACCATACTCTTTTATCCTTCATTGAAACTAATGTTATTCAAATATTAAATTGACTTTATTTTGATATGCTTGAGATTCAATGGCGTCGTTACCATATTATTACGTAATTGAAATTGTATGTAAGTTATTAAGTATTGCAAATTGTATGGTATGTTTTAAAAACAGAAATATAATTATGTCTCCATATTATTAGGTAATTGAAATTGTATTTAATTTATTACGTATTGGAAATTGTATGGTATGTTTAAAAACTGTTCAGGATACATATAAATTCCCTTGGAATATTTTGCATTTAAAGCTATGGTATTGACTAAATATTCTCTACATGCATAAAGAGATTAATTTTAGTTGTTTGGGGTAAATCAGATAACTAATTTGGAAGTAAGGTAAATGGATTTGGAATTAGAAGGATTATTCAAGTTATAGTTTGGGTGATTTAAAAGGAACTTGTACCAGTGGGGTCAATAATATATGAGCCAAAAGGAAAGGAAGATTGATTTCCATAGCGAGTAAGAATTTATAAATTCAGTAAGTTATAGAGAAGAGGAAATGGAAATGAATCTGCATGTTTTTATAATTTAATTATTTCATAATGGTCTCAAATATTTCTAAAATGGCATAATTTTATGTTTAAAATATAGGGTATTGTTTCAAAGATATATTCTTCAAATGAATGTACCAAATGTTAAGATCTGAACTTTATGTTACTTGGAATTAATGTTTCAAGATATGATTAGTTCATCTTCATTTTTGGAAGAATTATAATTTATGTGATGATCAATGTGTTTTGTTTTCATGTACTATGAAAGGCCAAAAGCATGATACAAAATCTATGTAAATTTTTTTTATTTGTATGAAACATGGATGTGTTTTTGGTTACAAAAAAAACACACCTATTTTTGGGTAACTTGAGTTAGACACCTTGTTGGTATTCTAGGGATCATACAATAACTTCAACTCTATAAATTGAATATACATTTTCTCATATTGACATTTTATAAAGATATTATTTGTTATTGTTTCTAAAGAATTTTTTTTCATGATACTTTCCCCTCATTAGAATAAAGTAGCTTAGATCCATATTAACACTATATATACCAAGGGGAGAGGGATCAAATCTCTTCTCTTCTCATTTAAATTTTTTTTTTTCATCCCAAGATATTTGTTACCTCTTCACTTTAAAAAATGTTTGCAAGTCAAGATATTGGATCGTTCTAGCAACTTTGTAGATCTAGACTTAAGATAGATATAGGGTGGTTTAATTGTTAATTATAATTAATTATAATTATAGTTATAATTACCAATTTAATATGTTTTATTTTATTAATTTTATTTTAACAGAGTCAAAATTTTAAATATTATAACATCTCACAACAACTCTACCATATCATGATCAAAACATCAAATATAAAGAAATTTCTAGTAAAAAGTGGATCCAATAAAAGGAAAAATTGGATAAAATATAATATTATAGCATTGTATGTTACCTAATATTTATTACCACCCACACCTAACAAAAATTGGCCACGATGGTGACAAATACTAATTAGAACTTAATATTATTACATTTGAAATACTAATTAAAATGTATTATTATTACATTTGGTGTAATAATTCTTGTCAATCACAAGCCTAAATATTATCTTTTACTCAATATTTACCTCACCCCTACAATTTTATTGTTTACTCTCTTTACGTTTAAACTTCAAATATAAAGAAAGCTTACAGTCTTGATAGTGAATCAACTCTATAAAATTGGAGGATTTTATAAAAAAATATGTAAATCCCCTGTAACTACACGCTAATTCAAAGTATGGTTTGGAATTGTTCAGATGCTCATTTCATGAAAAGGAACGACAACCCTAGCAAGGATATTTGGTGTATTATCTCACGCAAAGGAATGAAAACCCTAGCGAGGATGTATTCTCTCATTGCATGCCTCTTGCCAATGCATATAACTAAAGTTCGTTTTGTGTATTCTCTCAGCTCATGCCTCTTGCTAATGTATCCAATGGAAGTTATTGGGATTGATCCACTAGTGAGGACCCTATATATCTTAAGATAAGAAATATAGGTATGAACCTTAAGATTGTAACCGTAAACTCTAAAATCTATGACATAATTAATGTATTTAGGGCATGCTTAGCATTGTTAGCTGCAAGTGGTTGGATGAAGGGTCTTGAGAAACAAATGAAATGCATGAATCTAAATATTATAATAATATATACACTTTATGTATTTTATCAATTTAATTACATAAAAAAGACATATAGAAAGGAACAGGGCCATCAAAGAGATCCATACAAATGCCTAGGACAAACATATCCATAAAAAGGTTTTACCATTATAGGCTACATGAATTCAGTCTCATCATTTCCTACAACTAATTGTATCTAAATATAATATAAAACTAATATGGGCTTAAGATAGTTTAATTCTCTCCTTAATTATGCTATATTCCACATGAATATCATTAGAGATGTAACACTTGGAATATGCACAGTCTTCATTTTTTGTCCACATTTCGAGTCTAAGTCAAGACTCATCTTCAAGACAAAACTGCTAAGAAGAGAAGAGATTAGGGAAATAAATAGAGGAAAGAAAAAGTTGAGAGAGCCGACCAGTTTTGTTGATTGTTATTATTTTGTTAATTAATTCTAATAGTGTGATTTTTTTATTTTGTTTTATTTTTATTTTTATTTTATTTTCACTGACTTCAAATATTTACATTAAGTAATATTACATTAATTTAATCATCTCTACCATACTAGTTGGAGAGAACCTCTTAGCCAATAAGAATGAATAATTTTATTAAAAACATTCGATTACATTTTAAAAAATTATATTGAAAATCTAGAGTCCAAAAATACCAATGCTACATTAACTATTTTACTTTAATTATTACTTTACTTTCTTTATTTTTATTTTTGTTTTTATGTAATTTGACTTAGACAAAAATTTTAAATAGGAAATTACAACATCTCTCTAGACTGAAGTAGAGAACAAATCTTAGTGCAAACACATGTACCAATGTTAATAATATTTTCTTAAGAAACTGCTTCTTTATTTCTTATTACATTTGGTCTAATTGGTGCTTTGTTTGAAACCTCTTTAAGTATTTAACAACATCACCTACTTTGTTTCTATGGATGACATATAGGATTAGCCCCCTTTTCTAATCAAATAATCCAATTCTTGCCTCATCTTTCCTTAAGATACTTTCGACCATAGAAAAAATAAATATTTGTTCGAAACTAATTTAAGTATTTAACACCATCACATGTTTTATTTTTATTGATGATATATGGATTGGGCCCCATTTTCTAATCAAATAATTCAATTCTTGCCTCATCTTTCCTTAATATTCTTTGAACAGTAAAGTAAAGGATAGTTTTCCTAGGAATCATAATGATATTAATATTATTTTTACCTTTATGTTGGAATAGAACAATAAAAAAAATGTCAGAACTCTTAACGATGGCTCTTTTATTCTAATTATTGTAACAAATTTTACTCATTTATTTTTTATTTTTTACATTGAGCACACTATCAAATACTTTAAAAAATTATAAGCATAATAAAATCAAACTCAATGGAACATACACAAATAATAATTAAAATTTGAGAACCGCATTTCAATTTTCTTAATGGAGCAAGCTACAACTTGCAAATAAAATATTCTAGATACAACTAGAATGAAGCTGAAAATTCCTCATTCTTCAATTGCAATTGAATGGAGTTACAAGTCCTAACAATTCTCCAACACCAACCCTTCAAGGCACTCATTGTTTCCATATTTCATCCATTTTCACACTAAAAAACATGAATTCCCTTTCTACTTTTCAAAACAAGTGAATATCTCAACCACTGACATTTTCAGCCATCCATGATCACTCAAAACTCTATCAAAACACCTCATTGAAAGAAAAGATTTGTCTAAAAAATAATTGCATCTCAAATTCTGCTTGACTAGTCCTGTTTATATAGATTTCTGTTTTGCTAAATTTGGCTTTTAATTTACTCATGAAGCCATATTGTTTTAGTTTTTATTTCTAAAGCTGGTCTTTTAGAATTTTTCTCCAAGTCATATGGCCTTAATAGTCCCTTTATGCATGTGAAACTCAATTTTTTACTAAATTCCCACATTATGGAATTTTTTAGAAGTTAGTTGTATCCTTGCTAAATCTAGCTCGAGTTAACTGTAGCATTAACTACCAAAAAAAAAACTACCATTTTTACCTTGAGATCCCTCCGTGGGCTCCTTTCCCTTCTTTTTCACCATAGGACAAGTCTTGATGACTATCGAGTTAATCTCTCATCTCTAACCCTTTTTTCTTTAAACTCTTTCGTTGCCTCTTTTTATTTTTTAACATATACGCGTTGTTCGTCACATTTCTTTGGTTTTTGAGCCCTCCACATGTCAATTCCTTTGTTACTGAAACTTTGGTTATTAGTCCCGCCTCTGCACAAAGCGACCCAGAACTAGCCAAAAGGGAAAGTGCTCATTTTTTCCTTCGTGGATCTTTATATTTATCCTCACCCACGGTCCTCCATTCGTTGTACGTGACCCACTGCAGCTGCGCAACTTGTATCTTCTTTCCTCAACACTTTCCGGTAATTTAAATCTCTATAAGTTATGAGATTTGAGGATCCAGGGTTGTCATGTTGGTGGGGACCACCCACATCCTAAAAGATTTGTTGTCACTTTGCCTCCATATCCCTATCCGATCACCTTCACACCACTGCAAAATGAAATAAATTGAAAACTTTGGCCTCCTAACCTGTAGGTTCACTTGTCTTGGTGGGATCCTCCTGGCACCTCTCTCAATGGCTATTGCTCCGTCAATTAGGTGAAATTCCATGACTCCCACCGCTAGGCACCATGGCCTAATGCACAACACTGAATCTTCGCGGTTGATCAATCTGGGTTGACATGATGTTAAAGTCACTCCTACGACATGTCAACTTGTGAGTGGTGGAACTTGTCACGTAGAAAAGGCTCACATGGGTACCTAAAACCACCATATCTGCATGCAGCGTGTCCCTACTGATGTTAGCCTCTGACATCATCCGAGCCAACTTCGTGTCGCCACATTTACTCCTAGAGGAGAGAGAAAATATCCTCCACACCTTTGTTTTGTGACCCATTTATTTTCTATTTGGTTGTCTTTCTCATCCTTTTTATATGTTTTCCTTCGTAAAACCTTCGGGCTCACTTTTCTACTACTTCCTGTTATGTTATTTTTGACGGGATGAACTTTTGAGCTCACCCTTAGTGGGCTTAGCTGCGAGAGTGGGCTTCCTGCTCAACTCTTCATTAGTATGGATCTTACTATCATGTCCTAGCGTTAATAGCGTGGAACATAGCCTTGTTCCTTATAACATATATTTCCGGGTTATTCATTGACCAGCTAGGCTCCACGTGCTTCATTTCTCCCCATGCTACACATATGCCCGTCGTTTCCACATCTACATGATACTTGCGTCGGGTTAATACCATCAGGCGGACTCCACCCAATTGGTCCCCATTGGGCAACGTGTAGTTTTTCTGTCATGTTGTCCTGGCTACAACTGCCCAGGCCTTCCCATTGTGCATGAAAAGTTTTACGTGCGGGTGAACCCACCGAACTACCTCTGAGCTAGATTCTACTATGGGCCGCCTCCTATACAATGAAAATTTTCCCCATTGTTGTTGTGGCTTCCACATGAGCCCAAAGCTCTCACTTAGAGGCTCCACCATCCCACTCCATTGCATTTTCCATTTTGCGAGCTTTGTCTAAGGAACAAAGACTCTACCAAATTTATTTAACTCTCCTATGAGGTACTTAGGGTCATATAGCTTTGACCAACTATAAATTTCAATCCAAGAAGCCATTGTCATATTTTCATATACCGTTGGAAATATTTTTAAGATCTCTATCTAGATAGGTGGCTTACGCATTCTCCTAAGATGATCTGCTACCTCATAATTCTCCAAAGCCCACTACTACATAAAGGGGGGTTTTAAGACAATATTTAAGACAATTTATGGGTAAATTGTCTTAACTTAAGACAAAAGAAAACTTGTGTATTGTCTTAAATATTGTCTTTAAGCGGGTGTCTCAAATTAAATTGTCTTAAAATTAAATTGTCTTAAAATATTGTCTCTATAAAGACAATACATAACACAAGCATTTTTGTCTCTCCAGAGACAGTTTCATTTTTGTCTCTCTAGAGACAATAGTAGCACTACAACACAAAGTGGGGTTTTAAGACAATTTTTGCGTAAATTGTCTCAAAATATTGTCTTAAAATTTGTCTCTATAAAGACAATAGTTGGAATTAAAGACATATTGTCTTTATGGAGACAATGTCTTTAATCCTATCTATTGTCTTTCTAGAGACAATATAAAACAATGAATCCAGAAAAATATCTCACCATTAAAATATATCAATATAAAATTATTTAATTAAAAAAATCTACAATATCATTGAATAATTTATATTAGGGTACAGTGGAATCGAACCACCAACCTCCTGCATGGCAGGTGCTCTTCCATTGAGCTAGCACTCTTTAAAGAATTATGTGAGGAGTTATGACAGTCCTTGAAATTGTATAATAGGCATTGATTTTTAATAAATGTTCAACACATAATGGCATAATGTGATATGAGATTCTAGCAAGCTCAAACACAAAAATATTATATGGCTGCAATTTTTTTTTTCCCAATTGCTCAATTTGGTGACTCACCAAATATGTACAAAAGAATTCACATTTTTACAATATAAATACAAATGAAGATTTTTTGACATACAATACATGTGATATTTGTGGCTGAATGGGCTAATCATGTACATTATTTATTCTAGTTACCCAGAAAACAAGCGCCAATCACCATGTTGTACCAAAGTAATATGATCTTGGTCTTGAGATTACCATAAACAACACTCCATTATGATAATAAAGCCACCTTACTAGTTGTGTTTAGTTCTGACATAGCGCAGCCCACCAAACACACCACAATATTTGGAGGTAGACACTGTTTCTCTCTTTAGACCCATAAGAAGGTTATTTTCCTGTACAATTTTTTTTTCAAATTGATAAATGTAGGTAATTTACAACTATAGTCTACTGCTATATAAAGCCAGGCCACATGCAGCTTTACTGTTCAGTAGCCTTCTCATGAACAAGGCCTAAAATAAAAAATTGTGATATCGCAGGGCCTAAACTATTAGCCAACATTCTCCAAAATCTCCCAAAGGAAAAACTGTTGTTGGCTCTATTGCTAAGCTTCAAAACATCACAAATATGTTCTTTGCATGAATCTCTATTATCTTGTAGCTTCTTAACAGCTTTATTCCTCTTGTCATGAAACTGTTGAATGCAAACATGTATCTATGATTAATCTGTTTAGTAATCAAAGTACATCTAACTTAGTTTGGCATGCTTCAATTTACCATCATGAGAACTAACAATTTACCCTCATGAAAACATGTATCTATGATTAGTTTTTTTTAGTTATCAAAGTACATCTAACTGAGTTTGGCATGCTTCAATTTATCCTCGTGAGAAGAAGAATTATATCACAACAAAGGAAATAATCTAGAACAAGAATCATGTTATAGAAGTCATTACCAAATGTTTGATATTGTGACACATAATATTAAAATAATTTCAATAAGTTGTGCTCTTTATCTAATAACTCGTCCAAAACAGGTGGTATGTAAATAAAAGAAAGGAAAATGCTTTAGGTGGTTCAAACTCTATCCAAAATTGTGTAGGGGGTAAGGATAAAACAAGGGAAAATACATTGAAGTTTCAACAAGTCCCAACTTTAATTGAAAATTGCAATGAGGGCAAACTTACAAATAATTTTCCCCTTAGTTTGGAGGTGTTCATTGATGCAAACAAAAAACAAAATTCTCAAGGAAAGTAGGGCTGGAAGAAAAAAGTTGCGTTGTTTCACTCTACTAGAAGAGATAAAGCTTTTTACAGCTTCTATTGAAAAAAGGAAGCATTAGAGGCATTCACATGCTAAATGGATTTTTAAAATAGCCTGCAAGTTAGTATACAATCCTAAAAATCCCTGAAATAGACATATCCTTAATGGCACCTAGCTTTCTTAGTGGAAAATCAACATTAAAAATTCTACTTAATCTGTGGAAACTAGAATACACTAGACATCAACTGAATTAATCAAACCCAAAAGGATCATGATAAATCGAAAGTATAGAATCACCATAAAACTCACCTCACTAGAACCTGATGTACTCCTTTGATGCTTTGAATTTGATTGGAGGAAATCCATTTGTATGTATTCTAGCTCAGCTTGCAATTCTGCTTCAATCTCAACCATTCCAATGACCTGTTGTGCAGGTTCATCAGTGATAACACTTACAGCAGATTCATTAGCTTGAAAGGGGGTGCCCACAGAGTTGGGATATTCTTTTTCTAACTTCCAATTTGCAGCTGCTCCTGGATGTTCTTGTTGATGTGTAATTTTCAGCATGACAACCCTTGTGCATTTCACTGTCTTGCAGATAATCCTTTCTTTCATCAAGCTGTCTTTTTAATTCATGAACCAAGCCTATTGTCTGATGTAATAATAAATTTAACTTGTCAATTTCACATTTTCCGGATGAAATCATGAACATAACACCAATCCCAACTCCATAACTGAACCATAACGCACCTGCCAAATTCAGCGTAGAAAATAGCAAGCTGCATCAAGATTACATCATTGTATAAGCTCTTATAGTCATGCAAGCCCTTATTTTTAACTTAATAAAAAAATAACTCAATGGAGTTAGCTCAGTGTGACACCCTTGTAACTTGACTTGCACAAAAAGCTAATAATAAACAAAACCTACAAACAAATTAATCTAGCCATACAAAGAAAATTAACTAGAATTAGCACAAGCAATACAACCACTACCCAAAGAGCTACACCAACTTGCTAGTAGGCACCGATGACACATATGATGTACACAACAAGCCATGAATGCATCGTCAACTCATTCAAGACAGATTGGGCACTCTCCTCATTCACCGTTACTAATTTCTTTGACCACTTCTTCAATGTAAACTTTTGAACGTATAGAACTAGAATCTCCATTAACACACATTTAGCTTCCTAGAAGAAAACGCCTTGCCTACTTATACATAGTAAGGCAACTATAAATAGTTAGCAACAATGGCTTTAGTAACATACAGAAAAGGGGTGTGAAATGTTTAACTTTAGCAAGAGGAAAGAAAATGTTGTATTTGATGAAATTGTTTGTCTAATATAAAGAGAGTTCCGTAAAAATGTTGTGGTAAACACAAGTTTGAGTTTAAATTATAAATTTAGCTAATTCAAAATCAAAGATGCTTTTGAATAATTAAAAAGTAGCTATTGGCTGGCTAGATGACCCTCCCTGAAATGGCCATTACCTCAGCTAAGTAAACCTTGCTGAAGAAAGGTCCTTGCCTTCTCTATAGTTTAGGGCTCTTCCTTTCACCAAGGAAAAGGGGTTTCCTTCTCCTGGCTATTGTCTCATAGCGGTTTGGAGTTTTGATACCATAAAGGTGTACCCAACAAAAAAATGATTTTTTTAGAGAAGTGGAAGATCATTACAAAATGTTTATAACATAATCCTTGTGAATGAGGACTTGTGGAATTCTTGTGATGGATGGAATCTCTATACAAAAGTTCAGTCTAGAGATATCTTTCCAACAGAGAGTTTTTGGCATCAGCTCTACTTGATTTCATATTACCTAGGACTTGAATTCCACAGAAATCCAAGAAGAAATCTTCAGTGAGATATAAAGGATTATAAAAGAATGTATGAAAAGTATTAACCATCATAAAAAATAAATTGAATTATGTGCTCTGCTGCATATACAAAAAATATGCTGAAGGGAGGATAATTACACTGCAAGAAGTGCAGAGGGTGGGTGCTCTCAGTCAACTCTTTGACTATCGTTGTCATTGTAACACATGAAGGTGTGAATTCTATCAACTCTGTATATGTATGTCATTGTGAATTATATGTTCTATTATATATACAGACAGGATGCCCGAAGATAATTGCACTGCAAAAAGTGCTCAGGATGGGTAATGTATCAACTCTTTGTATATGTGTCTGTCATTTTGAATTATGTGCTCTGTTATACATACAAACAAGATGCCCAAGGGAGGATAATTGCACTAGGTATTTATCATCTTTGTATATTGATTCCATTGTAATACATCAGGGTGAGAATTCTATCAATTCTTTATATACGTGTGCGCCATTGTGAATTATGTGCTCTGCTACATACATACAAACAAGAATTTATCATCGTTGTATATTGATGCCATTGTAATACGTCAGCATGAGAATTCTATCAGCTCTTTGTATATGTGTGTCATTGTGAATTATGAGCTCTACTATATACATACAAACAAGATGACCAAGGGAGGATAACTGCGATGCAAGAAGTGCAGAAGGTGGGTATTTATCAACTTTGTGTGTCATTCTAATTCTGTACTATACAGAGGGTGTGTATTTATCAACTCTTTGTGTGTGTATTGTGTAATTGTAATGATGTACTAAATTTAGATGGTTAGCTGGGACTTGTTGAATATAAATTTAACACAAACCCATTTAAATCAACATATGGATCTGAAATATTGAAACTTGGGATATGCAACTTCTAGGTACATATGGTACTAAGGTCAGATAGATAGGTTTATTTGTGTAGTAGTGATGAATGGGAGGTTTCCTTGTCCTTAATGAGTTAATGGTTAAGAACATGTGTTTCCTTCTAAAAGGCCACAAGTTCAAATGCAAAAGAGGGTAATAACATGTGTTTCCTTCTAAAAGGTTACACAAGTTCAAATGAAAAGGAGGGTAAACAATATTTACTCCTCCCTTGATTTTAACAGTAACTTAATTAAAAATTAAAAAATGATTCTGCGAAGATTTTCTAATCATGTTTCCCT
Source organism: Pinus albicaulis (assembly GCA_034641835.2). Taxonomy (NCBI): domain Eukaryota; kingdom Viridiplantae; phylum Streptophyta; class Pinopsida; order Pinales; family Pinaceae; genus Pinus; species Pinus albicaulis. The sequence goes on from JAXQQM020086464.1 coordinate 287,269, forward strand.
AATGGATTTTTAGTGTTTAAAGTAAAAACAATTGTTGTATTAGTGAGAAATTCCTTGTTTTATATCCAAGTATCCTATGCAGAGAACTGGTAGACTAGTAAAATCGAGTTTTCAAAAAAAGAATTAATGGCATGGAAAAGAGAATTTGACATGCATAATGGAAAAGAGATTTTGACAATCATACTTGGATCTTTGGAAGTAAGAGTTCCAGTCTGAGCAAAATCACAGTTCAAACTTTTCCGGCCTGCAGATTGATAGTATGCATTCATGGCATAAGCAGCATGAGATGCCATTGTATTTGGTAAATAGCAAGGACCCCCTTGTTGAATAGGCCTACAGTCAATGCCCTGCCCACAAGCGTAGTCCAAATTTCCTTTCAAAGATTTTTCATCAACACCGGGCTTGGCAATGCACCAAGCTTTCCCTATAGGAGGAGCTGCAACAAGACCACCAGCGCATGGAGCAGCAGGAGATTGACCTGCACTCTGCCACATTCACAGGTTCAATTAGAAATAACAGCTATAGTCTCAATGCAATTAATAACTATGTCAGAGTGTCTAGCCTTCAAAACAAACCACAATCAGGACCAACACAATAAGGCCTTTCTGTACAAACTCTGTGAAGGGCTGAACTTTCAGCGAATACCAACTGCACATATTATGAAAACAAAGAAGCAGAAAAAGAAGCAATTTCTTTACCTGAGATCGTAGCAAGCCCACATCATAAGCCATTGTCAAATCAGTTTTAAAGAGCCCAAAATTGCGCTCCGACTTTGGTCCGGGCTTCAGGTCCTCGTTGAAGAGACCAAAAATATAAATATCAATGGACCGATTAGGCATCATGGGGGTCCATGTCATGGAGGTCACATGCTTGATCAAATTACCATTGTAAGCAATTTCGTTCTGCAAGCTAGCACCTGTCTCTGAAGGATCTCCTGGAGATGGCCATCCCGTTTCTGCCACCACTATATCAATATCTGTGTAACCCAGATATTTCATGGCCGAGTACACTACATCAAGCTGAGCATCAAACATGTTTGTATATTTGAGGCGAGTGTTTGTGTCATAAAAACCTTGGTTCGGCTCAAAGAGTGCATAAGCCAGGGTTCGATCTGTGGGGTCACTCTTATAAGCAAAGTAAGGATATGGATTGATCATGAAAGGGGCTCCTATCTTCTGCAGGAAGTCAAGCAGGGCTTTCATGTCAAAACTCTCACTGAAACGTCTAGCAGATGGGGGTGCAGATGTAGAAAGTATGGCCATAGAATGAGGTGTAGAGACCTTAAATTTGCTGATCAAGTGAAACATCAATGAAGGCAGCGTGTAGGTTCTGAAAAGCAGGAAGGAGCTGAGAAATCAGAACCCTATCTCCACTGAACAGAACCTCATTCCCTACTGAGATCCCAAGTATATCAGTAGTAGGGACAAAAGGAACAATGTTGTTCTTCACCCAATTTTGTGCTACAGCCAGCTGGTTCAGAGATGGGATTTGGTCATTACTAATACCTACAAGTAACTGAATTCCTGTGTTAGCAAAGGCTTGAAGAATTGCAGGATCTGCTCCATGTATTCTCAGCTTTGAAATAGTTTTGCTCTGAACTAGCTTTGCTACTGCAGATGGGGGAGGAATATTGTC